>JANBQA010000304.1:0-18017 GCA_027576955.1 Dimargaris xerosporica
GTGCCCATCCCCGACCCTGTGCCACCGCCAAGCGAGTGCGTTAATTGAAACCCTTGCAAACAGTCGCTAAGCTCAGCCTCCTTGCGAACCACATCCAAGACGGCATCGACCAGCTCAGCGCCTTCTGTGTAGTGGCCCTTGGCCCAGTTGTTGCCCGCGCCGTTCTCGCCAAACACGAAATTGTCCGGGCGAAACAGCTTGGCCAGGGGACTGGAGCGAATGGCGTCCATGGTTCCCGATTCCAAGTCAACCAACACCGATCGTGGCACGTACTTGTTATTGGAGGCCTCGTTAAAGTACACGTCCATGCGCGACAGTTGGTGGGCATTGTTGCCGATATAAACGCCATCGTCCCCAAGGCCATGCTCAGCTGAGATGGTCTCCCAGAACTTTGTTCCTATTTGGTTGCCGCATTGGCCGATTTGCAAGTGAATGATTTCTCTCATGGCGAATACAAGGCACGGCAAGTATACTCAGCTGATGAGTAAAAGCCAAGGAGTTCCTCACAGGTGGACGCGCAATCAATCCGCTGAAAATGGTAAAATTAACAGGGCTGGAACAAAAAACCGTAACGCGATGTTTCTTGGGTCGCAAGTGGACTGGGTGCTGATAATACAAGTTTTCAAATTTACAGCTGTTGGGATAAAGGGTTAGAAATGGCCCAAAAATACAGGGTTCAGAGGCACGATCGCACCCACGCACATATACACCTCGACTTCAAGAGTAAGATAGGTATTGGTGGACCAGCACTAGGCCTACCCCGCTGGATGCGTTACCGAGCTGCATTATTTAATGCAGATTTTTGTCATTTTTTTCTCGCTACTGGAGCGTGGTATCTCAAGTCATTGGAAATAGCAGTACCCCGTTTCAATAGCGCCATCCTTGTGGCAATACGCAACTTACCTTGCTGAGAATCCAACCTGCGTCAACCGCTTAGAATATACTTGCGGATTCGAGGTAATAACGCTTCTAGGCAGATTTGAAAAGAAGAAGAAAAAGAAAAAAGGTGAACAAGCGGTGGAACTCGGGGGATTCATTATATATAAAGAGGGCCACCATACTGCCGTGACCACCGAGTGGGCAGAAAAAGTAGGGGGAGCGCGCTGGGGCGTTGGGCTTAAGTGTGCAACAACACTGACCGACTCGGCAGTTCTATGAGACGTTTACAATGGCCTCTTTGGTTGAGACGGCCCGAGGAGAGGGTGATAATGGGACCATGGACAAACATGGGGCAGCTGATTACGGCGTGCTTGGTTTTGATGCGTGCGTACAGGACAAATGCAGCGACCCCATGCCTTTGTTTACGGGCCAACTTCTCCCAACCTCCCACCAGCTGCTAATATTAGGGGTGAGTAAACGATGCGATACGTGTCCGTTTTTGGTGGCAAAGCGTAAAAGAACCACGGCAAAAGGTCCATTGTCTGTCTCTTCCCAACACCCTTGCCATGCTCCTGTGGCTTTTGAGTCACCAAGCAAGCATGGGTTAGGCCGCTACTGGGGAGACATGGCTACAATTGCTGAAGATCGTAGCAGTGGTCCTGCATTGGGACGTGGGCGGGCCAAACCGTCAAGCTGCATGGCCCGCCCCGCTTAGCGCAACGCCTGTGCGATGTGGTAGGCGTCAAAGCCTGACGCAATGCGCACGCAGCATCTCCTTAATCCGAGTCGAGAGGTGCATCACACTTAATCAAGCAGTATGAGGCAGCTGCAGGAGGAGTAGGCAACGGTAAAAGGCCGCGAATTGGGTGGCGGGGCTGATGAAGCTGCTACAGCCAAGTAGCCCACCCCCAAGGAGAGGGATCAGGCACATGGTGCCTTGAAGGCTGGTCTATCGGTCCTTTTACTGGTTTGTCTGCCGGTATCAAGCCAAGGTCGCGCAAGCGCGTGCCCAGCTTCACAAGTCGGCGACCAAGATGCGTGGCCGGTGGCTAAGACCGCTGCTGTCCGACTTTTGTCATTGCCGACTATAGGGAATAGAGAACGAACCCTTTTATATGTGCAGAGCTGTCGGCTTTCTGGGGTGGTGTATGTATTGTCGTGCTCGCTACTGGCGACCCACCCATCCACGCCCATCTGCCGCTGCAACTCTTGTTTGACCAGCCTGCTTGGTTATGCACCACGGCTGCACTTGCACTGAGCGCTATGTGCAAGCGTGGTGGGCTGTTGTTGGGCTACTGCACTGTCGCGTGGCTCCTGGATGTTTTCGGCTACCTTGGATAGAGTCCTAAACTAAAAGGCAAAAACCCGCGGCAGTAGAGTTGGGTGGTTAAATAGAAACTAGCGGTCCGGCCTGTATTTCGGTAAAACAGTTTGATGTTCTAACGCCTAACAGGACGCCTGGCGGTGGTACTATCCCTAGCAAGGTATCTGGTACCATGGTAGCGCTGGTGAGCACTAGAGGCGTAAAATAAGGAAACAGACGCTACTTCTGATTGGGATCTGGGAGGGGGGCATGAGGAGCGTACCTGTCAGGGCCCTGGGACTATTGTCGTTCCCCGTTTTCAGCGTGGCGTATTTCCCGGTGCGCTAGCTGGGACCATTGCTCAGCATGGTACCCAGTAAAAACAACAGGCTAAAGCGTTTAATTCTCCTTCTCTATTGCAGCAATGCCTTCGCTCTCGTAAGTGCCAGGTATGCTCTCTCACCTTCTCTCTTCATCACACCAGTATTTTGCTGGCTCATTGATTGCTCCAACGCCATAGCTTTGCGTTTCCCAGGGCTGGTGTAGAATGCTCCGCATGCCTTTTAAGCTTCCCTTGCTGCTGACTTGCACGGCAACGCCTAATTAACAGCCCTTTTTCACGCTCTTTGCTGCTGAGCTGAGTGTACACTTCGAGCCATCCATCCCCTGACCATCCAGCACGGGTAGGTTTCAGTGGTGCGGGTGCTCCTCAGACCCTAATTATGGCATATTGTCCCTGAGCCAGGGGTACAGCCAGCAAGCACTCTGCCCCCAAACTCCTGTTTCAAAGCAAGCCTACGCGCCCCTTCCCCTCTCCTATCTCGACCAGTCCCGCAAGCCCCAGGATGTGAACTGTCAGGCATGGTTGGGTGAGGCCGTGGTACAACACGTCGAGGTTCCACAATGTTTCGTTGGGCCAAAGCAAGACCACCTGGCATGGCTGAACGTCCTGAAGACACAGCTGACAAGGCACTTTTTTTCAAGCCAGCTGTTGGTGGACGCTTGAACACTCGCATTTGATTCACGCCTTACTTAAACACAAGCGCATACACACATATAGTCGCTTTCTTAGACCGCTGGCCAATCATGTGGCTAGCCTAGGCTTGGTGGGTCTTGACTGAGGCTACAACTGGTCCAGTGCACACTGGCAGAACTTGGTGGGCCAGAGCAGCATAGCGCCGCGTTGGCCCTCAAGGCACGGCCCACATCTTGCACACACAACTCCATGGCGAGCGCTTGCAGGGCTTATTTTTGGGGGGTGAGGGCCGGGATGCGCAACAGCGGGGCAAGTCTCGGGATTCCGTCACCATAGGACATTTTGAAACGGCGCTAACCTCAAACCACCTGTGACCAAACTCCGGTTCCTACTCCACGCTACAAGGTGTACGCAAGCCCGTGGTTGCTCGCACACAGCCCACAGGGTACTGCCTTCATTGCCTAGTGGCGCCAAGCATTGGCCGCCCACCAACGCTTCATGCTGACTACTTTGCTGCGCGTTTGGCCTTCTAACCAGTAGACTTGCTCCTAGTTTCAGCCCCGCACGTTTGGTTCGGATAGACGGGTGACTAGCACCACTTGGGCATTACCGGCGCTAAGTGTATGTGTGTATGTATGTGAGCAGTTGTTTGCCTTCTTTTCGCCTTGTCCTATTTCCCTTGTTCTCTTTGGCTCTGCCTTTGCATGAATCTATCTGTCTAGCAACGCCCATAGAACCATGCCGCACCACCACGACGATAACCAGGAGGTGCTGGGCGACGAGCCCCGCAACATCATTCTGGGGCTCATCGGCCAGCTCCGCCGAGACATGGACCTGTCCAAGGTCACCTTCCCCACCTTTGTCCTGGAGCCCCGCAGCTTTTTGGAGCGCGTGACGGACTTTATGGCCCACCCCAATATTCTAATCAAGTAAGTAGCGCCCTCCACTCTCACACCAGAGTATGGCCTAGTTTGCCACCCAGGATCCCTCACTGGCGCCTACTGACCCGACCGCTGGTGGGACACCACACCAACTGTGGGCATGCAATGGCCAACCTGGTGCACAACCACAACCATTCCTGGAATGCCTTGTTTCCTTGCACCACAGTGCCACCAAAGTTGCGGATCCCGAGGCCCGCTTTATCGAGGTTGTCAAGTACTACCTGTCTGGTTGGCACATTCGCCCCAAGGTAAGCGTAGATTGTGCGCTAGTCCTTGGTTTCGCAGGCACATAAGAGTTAAACCTTTTCCAATAGCAAGCGGCCAATACAACCTGTAATTCTGCTTGAGTGGTCTATATATGAGATCCAGGCGCTCCTCATCGCGGCTCTTTGACTGTAATATGTATCCTGTACATGAACGTTTTGCTATGTTGGCCTTACCGATTGCGGATTGCACACGGCGGTCTTTATTGTTCGTGACGTTTGGTCGAAACTATGCTATTCACGGTACGTGCTCGGCAATAGGGCGTTAAGAAGCCATATAACCCGGTTCTCGGCGAGTTCTTTCGCTGCGAATGGAAGTTTGAGGATGACACTCGGGCGTTTTACGTGGCCGAACAGGTTTCGCACCACCCTCCAGTATCGACATACTTTTACGCTAGTCCCGAAAATGGCATCTTTATCACTGGAGACCTGCGCCCCAAATCGCGATTCCTGGGCAATAGCGTGGCTATGATGCTCGATGGTGGCGCCAACATTCGCCTTCCGTTGCTCAACGAGCATTACCGCATCACCTACCCCAACATGTACGCGCGTGGCATCCTGTTTGGCACCATGATTCTAGAGCTGGGTGAAACGGCGACGGTACAGTGCAACCAGAGTAATCTCATGTGTGAAATCGAGTTCAAAACCAAGGGATTTTTTTCGGGCTCCTACGATGCCATTGCGGGACGTATCAAGCGTATCTCTTCGGGTGAGGTCTTGTATGATATCTCTGGGTACTGGACGGACGTCATGGAGATCAAGCGGCGAGCCACTGGCGAATCGTGGGTACTGTTTGACGCGGACAAAGCGCCCATGGCCGCAAAACTGGTGGTACCTGAGGCGGAGCAGGCTCCGTTTGAGTCGCGGCGTCTGTGGTCCAAGGTCACCCAGGCCATGCTGGCCCGCGATCTGGACACCGCCACGGACGAAAAAACCAAGATTGAGGACCTGCAGCGCCATCAGCGCAAGGACCGTGAGTCGCAGGGGATTTCTTGGACTCCACACTTTTTCGCCGCTCGTGGTGATGGCTGGCAGCCGCGACTGACCAATATTTCGACGGACATACCGACTGCCATTGAGCAGGTCAAGGAGTTTGTGTACGATTCCGCGGCCAACAATATTCATGTTCGCCATCCCTCATGCTCCTAGAAAAACGATCGTGCATCTGAATATTTTTTGGCTGCATTTGCTGCGTCTAATTTTATATATTCCTTGTCTCGTGAGTCGACGAGAAAGAATGCATTTGGTGGGTGTGCGAGCGAGTCGTGTTGTTTATCTGGTGTGCGTATGAGAGAGTGGATGTGTTTCTGTTTAGTGTGCTCACTTAATACAAAGACTAAAAAAGCCTCGACGCCGGTAGAATGGATTTTTTTTTCATTTTTTTGTTGCCGCCATAAATTACACATTGGTTGCAAAGCGCCCTGCAGAGCATCAGGCACGGCAATGTGTTGGTCCTCTGGACTTGGACCATTGCAATATGATCATGTTGACGTAATCTAATTCCACAAATGATCCACCAGCAAGCACGATTTTTCCAAGCAACCCAACGAGTAGCTGATGTGGTTGGCTTATTATATTTTTCTAAAAAGACAAAAGGTTAATGAGGGCGCTGGACTCGTAATGTCTAGTGGTTTTGAGCTACCCTAAGTCGCATGTTACAGAGAGCATTGTGAGCGCTTGAAAAAAAAGCACCAAATTCCCATCTTCATTACCTGACTGGCTTACACCCAGCTCGCTGCTTTCATTCGGGCACTTATTTTTCCGTTCACATTGGCCGCAAACGCATAGCGCCTTTGTGGCTCCTTGGTGCCTGAGCATGCCCTTGTCGCCCTGCTTTAAACCGTGTCTTTATTTCATTACTACTGCTTGGTTCGTTCTAGGTCAAATACGGAAGAACTCCCATCGAATCTATGGTGTATATTGGCTGTATAGTGCTGGGATCGTTTGGTTCTTCACAGCTGCATGTTTCCGTATGCGATCCATGGACCATATTGATGGCATGCTGCTCTGCCCGAGAAGGAAGGCTCATCAGCCCGCGATTAACAATCAGTGGTGCATTTACTGTTATCGCTTCATACAACGAAAAGTGGGTGTGACATGGTGATCTTGAGGTAGCCAAGCAAGCCACGATAGTGTAAACTAGGTGACCGGGTGTAAAAGTGTACATTGGTTTGCATAGTTGGTCGTAGGGCAGAGTCAGCCCGTAGTTGTGGTGCCCATTACATCACATAGATGGAATACTGGTTCTTGGATTTGGGGGATGCATCCTCAGTGCCATCGGTAGTCGGGGACGCGGTGGATTGGTTGAGTGGGTGAGCTGGTGAAGCGGCTGCCTTGGGTGACGGCGCGCCATGGGTGGGGATCGGTACAGGCTGCAGCGGTGGGCTTGATGTGCCCTGGTACGTGGAATAGGCCGGTTGGCCTAGTGACAGGTTGGACTGCTTGCGGGACAGTGAGGGCGGAAACCCGTGGAGAGGATCGTTGGGCGAGTTGCTACTCGACAGCGACGGCGAGTGAAAGGGACCCGGGGAGATGGGTGAGTATGAATGGGACGGGAGCGGAAGGACTGGTGGCTGGCTGCCCACCCCACCATTGCTAGAACTGTAATGGAAGGGGCCTTTCGTATCTGACCGCGGCGACTCCTGCGCTGCTGCTGGTACCAATGGGGTTTCGGGGGACTTGTCAGCCTTTTTGCCACCTCGGCGAAAGGGCCGCTTAAATGGGTTCGAAAAGTTGACACTGAAATGCGACGCGGAGGGCGTTGTGGCTGATCCCGTTGATTGCGCTGACAGCGGTTTGCCCGCACTGCGCTCAGATTTGTCCATGAGGTGGGTGCCCGGCGTGGCGGTGCGAGGGGTCACCATGTCATGCAAACCAAAGGTTGGAGTCGCCGTGCTGGGGGAAGTTGAACCACTACTCGAATGAAAAAAGCCGTGGGTTGAGCCCAGCGTCAGCTTGAGAAGGCGAGTGCGCTGCCTAGGACTTTTCGTCCCACTGGCGGACTTTGGTTTACCACCAAGCTGCGGTGATGGCGGGGGAGGCAGTGTGGTGACAAGAGTCATGGCAGTCGACTCGTCCTTGCCATTGGTATTAGCGGCCCCAGAGCTGTCGATCGATTGAGCCATAGCGAGGGAAGCAGATGTTGGCCCAACGCCAGGATGTGGTGGTGGGATGGCTTTGGGACTAGTGCTGTACTCGTGCTCGGTGGGACTCTCTAGCACTGCAGGCATGGCCGTAAACGCAGCGTGCAATTTCGGACGCAGGGACGTAGGCGTGGTCGATAAGGACGACCCCGCTGATGCGCCACCGCTGCTATCGTGGTAGTGTAGCTGCTGGGTGGGCAACGAATGAGGACCAGAAACGACGCTGGTCGTGGATGAGGTGGACTGGTGGGAGATGGCGGTGTTGGATCGTTTGCGATAGTGCTTGTTAATCTCGGGGAAGTAGGTCAGGATTTCCTTTTGGGTTTCATCACGTAACCCTTGCAGCACCTCGATGTGTTTGCGTAGGAGTGCGTCCCGTCGGTCAAACATGTATAGCAGGGCTCTAACACGCAACCCTTCGTGGCCGGCACGTGTGGCGCCTTCAAAGATCAATGGCGAGGTGTCCAAGGCCAGCCGTCCGTGCAGTTCTACGACGCACAGGTCCTGAAGTCTGGGCATTTGGTACCTTGCCGCAGTTACCAAGAGTGCGGTCAGTAACGCTGTGCTCAAACTCACGTCCAAGGCACCAGTGTGCAAATAGCGAACAAATTGGTTTGCTACGTCATAGCTCTCGGGTATCCGCACTATGAAGCCCATGGGCAGTTGTGTGGGGGTCAGCGTCGAACCCAGCGATGCGTGGGGTTCCGTCGAGTCGATTGATGGGGCAAAGAGCCGTTTGAAGTGAGGCCACCGCGCCGACAGCACAAAGGCGTTGCATGCCAACTGCAGGCCATCCAGGGTCACAAGTGTGACGTTGGCCAAGGCAGGGTGCTCCATCAAGCTCAGGCCCAATTCTTGGTAAGGGGTGGCGTACAAGGGCTCCACCGGACGGTGCAGACCAAACGCATCCAGCGAAATCACTCGGACATGGTTAAAGTTGAGCTGGCGTGCGTTGTAATCGTGAAGCAGCGATCGACTTTGGTGCCCAAACACGTAAAACCGGTTGAGATCCGCGCACAATGCGCCCTTATTCCACGATCCTTTTTCGAATAGGGAGCCGCAGCTGATTTCCTGCCACATGCAGGTGCGGAGGTCGAGCGCCCAAATACGAAACGAAGGGAAATCACGACCAATATGCGTACCAGCCAGGATAAGATGCGGGCCAAGCAACACCGACGAGGGAAACCGCAAGCCATGTGGGAGCGCGGGACCAACCATGGCATCGGATCGATCGGTCAGCCGCCAGTTGGGGTCACTGATAAAATGCAAAGATCGCTGGACGTCATTAAAGTTATAATTGGAGTACACAATGGCCCGACGGTGGTGGTCATCGTACGCCACGATGGAACGATAGATGCCCACGTTGCGATTCAGGTGCCGCGATAAGCACCACCCCATCGTTTTCAGATCTAGCACGTGTAGGTCGCCAAGGTAATCGGTATCCAAGTCCTGGCCGCCCATGATTAGCATGCGGTCATTGTCCAACAGCGCACAAAGATGGGCGTAGCGCGGCGGGGGTGATCCCGTGGTCATCTTGGGTATGGTCCACTGCAGCGTCGTGGTGTCAAAAATCAACACATCATTGAGCACCCCCACTTCTTGGGTATGTGGTCGCAGCCGGCCCATTCCGCCAAAATAAACAATCCGGTGGCCGTACACCACTGCCGAATGAAAATAGCGCGGTCGAATAAGTTGCAAGGCATGCTCGGACTTGCATTGAGCCGATGCCGAAAGCCAAGCCTCGGATTCAGACGAGAGCTGCAGGGGCATCTTGCGCCATGCATACGTGGTAAGGTCCAATATGTACATGTCGTTGGTCAAAATGCGGGGTTCTGTGAGACGGCCAGCAAAGAGGTATACGCTGGTTCCGACCGTGGTGACCGTAGCGCCAACCAACGGCGGAGGGCATTCACCGGTTGTGGTAACCGTAGTGACGGCCATTTCGGTGATAGCATTGCGCATCGACGACAGCACTACGCCATGCGACGCCAGCCCTGTTCCTTGCGGCCCCAGGGCCGGGGAGGCTTTAGAGCCCAGCATGGTGACCAGGGTTGCAGGTGGAGCCAAGCAAACTTGGACAACCTGGTCAAGGCGGGCAGTAGTTGAAGCAGGCAATAGTCGGTGAGAATACCAATAGGGCCAGAGCGAATCGGCCGATGAGCGATCTATAAGAATAGATAATAAAACGCGGCACAGCTGACACTAATTGCTAAGTCATTGACAAGGGGAGGCAGTACTTGGGGGAACGAAAAAAGTTACGCGATAGGGCTACTCTCCAGTACTAAAGGAGGGCGCGTTGGTAGTGAGAAAAGTGCGTGTAGTAAGGGATTTGGTGGGTTCAATTAACCAGGCTCGTGAGTGTAAGCTACTGGTACAGCTGCCAACAACGCATGACAGATGGCAGCGTGAGTTAGAGGCAGGAGTGAAAAAAATAGGACCTGCGGGGGGGGGGAGTTTCAGGCAGTGCAAGCATTGCACGCTAAGGGCACAATATATACCTTGGGGAGCGCTTCCCACCAGTATATTCAGCCATCGTCCCCAAACAGCCGTATGCGCAGGCGGAAATAAGCCCTGGTGACACTGCGTATCAGATGTGCATACACTGCCTGAAATGGGAGGGAGTGGGTGTGATTCTATCCAGGACAAGCCTCTTGCCAAAAATCCTGTTGCAAGGTAATTTTCACAGGGTGGGAGGAATCGCACTTACATTGAAGAGTGTATGCACGCTTATTCACGGTGACTCTGGTTCTGGTGCACCAGCCCAAAAGCGTTTCTTGCCAAAAGTATGGCAGAGAGGCACCGCTATAGCAGCGCTAGTTCGTACGGCGTCCACGCCTGGTGCAAATAAAAAACAAACGGGAAAAGCGCCGGCAGCCAACTGTGTCCGGGTGCTCCTAGAAGCAGGGTACACTTGGTCAGGGGTCTGCGGGGAGCCACGTCAAAGGTTGGCTGCTGCTAAAGACGTACCGGGCGCCGGGCTTGCCTAACGGAAATGCCCGCAGAGTGGACAAGAATAATAAAAGTAAAACAACCAAAGCCTACTAGGGATGGGCAAAGACCATGCATTGGTTGGCAACGAGCCATCTGTCTGAGCAACTGAGAGCCAATGCGCACAGCTAACCCGGGTCGGAGTGCAAAGACAAATTGTTAACTGCAGAGAGAAGAATGGAGCAACGGAGCAAGCGAGCGGGTTGCTTTAGCCAAACTACCAAAGAGCCGCTTTAGGGTCACGGAGCGAGGATAGCAGCGGAGGTGTGGTTGCCGCAGGGTGAAGATGAGCAAACGAGAACGAGCGTGAGCCGAATAAGTGCAATGCGATAGTTGAAGGGCGGCAGGGCCTGTCAGGCGTGGGCATGGCCTAGTAATTAATAACAGCCGATGCAAGGGTCATTTTTAGGGCGTCGTGGCAAGATTCGTCGTCCCATTCCACGGTTTGACGCCTGTGTGGGTGTGAGCATGAGGACGGGTGGATGAGGACCGCCAAAGGTGACGCCTTGTCACACACTGGCACACTTGCGGTGTTGGTGCATACACGCCAATGGCCTGCCGACCTCCTTTGCAAGTATGCCGTCGGGTGTGCTGATTTTAATGGCGCCGTGGTGCGACGACCTGGGGCTTTCCTGGTCGTCGCTAACCCGTTGGGGCCAGCTCGGGGAGCAAGACACGATGGGAAAGGGAGTCGCGCGACGACACCGCGGTTACACAATGAGCGGCACGCGATGACACCGAGCATGGGAGGGGGGTGGAGCATTCTGCGATGGCCGGCTATCCCTGGTTGATGCTCCCTACATTACATCGCATCAATAACGACAATAACCAGCGCAGCACGGTTGGCCACTCACTTCACATCAGCTGCCTGGCCCTATCAGGACCACCGGTAGGGCAGAGGATTCTGTGGATCGCCGCATGGGTGGGTTGCGGTAGATATTGGTTGGCCTAGCCCCTCAACTATTCGCTTCGGCACCATTTTTTCAAAGAGTAGATGTTGACAGCGAGTGCGGTTGTGCCTTTGGCCCTTGCTCACTGGATAAACGCTGTGCGACGCACTGACTGGTCTCTCTTCGCGAAAACATGGAAAGTCGCCCTGGCCTGTGCTTGCCCACTGACCAGCGACACTCAGGTAAAAAGTATAGCAGGTCCATGGTCACCGTATTGCCCCGCTTCAAGCAAGGCCGTTAGCAAACGGCAGTTTTCATTGACCACTCGCAAGGCAGGTGAACCAGGCTCGGCTTCAATAGCATGACGAGCACCGCTGTTTGTATCTCTCATGAGGTTCAGTCAGCCGCTGTACCAACCAGAACTGCCCTAAACTGCATGGCCTTGTCAGCCCAATTACAAAGAGTCTCTGGGGCGATGGATCCTTGGTGCTCGTCTGAACTCGGGCAAGGGTGAGCACCGAGCAATCCCTTTTCCCGCGACCTTGTATCCAACAAAGGGATTATCCTTTCTTATTTAAAAGCCTTTGAACCCTGCTCACACGATCCGACCTGCGATGGATGGGTCAACAGTGGCCGTTGCAACAACAGTGTACTCCACTGCAGGTCCACAAAGATTCGTTTTAGCCACAATGAGATGGTGGGTGAGCCATCCAGTACAGCCAAGTACTGTGAAGGGAAGAAGGCGTACATTCTTTTTTAAATAGACCCAAGTCGGTGGCTTCCAGCTCATGTGCAACAGACTCCAAGTGACCTCTCGGGAACATGGGCATGGACAGTGGCACTTGCCCATGTATACGATGCGATGTCTGTGGATGGGTCCATGGCCCGGTAGCAGGAAGTTTCCTAATCACTCTGACGACATCAGCCCGCGAGCACAGGCGTACTTGCATCTGTGGGTATACGACTAGAGCGCCTGACTCACTTTGTCGCTGCTTTGCTCCCTCCCTCTCCTTCCAATAAAAACGAGGTAACCATGGTAAAGCACTATTCTGCAAGTTGATCGGTTTCCACAGACGTAATATCGCATTATTTGTCAAAGATCGTCTATTGAATATCTTTAGTCGCCCGCCTCTAGTAATCATTCCATGGCCTATGGCAGGTGCGCATGAAATTGGTGTCGATGTTCCAGCAAAGGCTAGTGCGTCTGACCTGACCCGGTGGCTGCATTTGGCTTAGTATCATCGCAAAAGGTTGGGGCCAGCGCCTCGGAAAGTAGCACGTTGCGGGGGGGGGTATTCAGAGCCATGCATGTTTTGTTTCTCACTTAGATAGCTCATTGCAAAACATTCAAGTCGCCAAAGAGCTGGCCGCAAGTAGCGATTGACCAGAGCCGGTATCGGGAAGAGCATGTCTCTGCTTTCGCTGTATCAGGCGCCAAGCACCCTCAAATGTCCTGCCAGGGCGCTGATGGAGCCACCAGAGAACTGCTGCTCGTTGGGCTAAGGCACCACAGGTCCCGGGAGATGCTTAACCGCCGCACATGATGAAAAGGAGGGCAGTATCGGAGGAGAAGCGCTGGCATCATATTGGTCGGCGGGATATGAAAAGCGAGATGGAGAGCAGTTGTGTTGGTCGCGTTCGCAGAGTGCAATGCGCCTTTGACGAGAGGCGTAGCCATGCGCGCGGCGTGGACTGCCATAGATCGCAAGTCGATGGTGACCACGCATTGCATCGGGTACAGTAGCAGCGATGGGGCGGGGAGCACGGTTCAAAGGTCGAGCCGCCAAAGCACAAGGGGTAAAAGGTGTGAGGAAGGAGAAGCATGGGGCATCTCGGCCGATGATTGACCAGGCCAGCTGGGCGCATCGTTTCCTATTTCGCGCGCGCAGCGAGCAGCGGGCTGGGGTGTTCAGTGGCAACGGAGCATCATGGACGACGGCAGTGCTCAATCTAGCGTGGCGGCGTATCGCATTGCTGAGGCGCTTAAATTCGGAGTAGCGAGTGCGTACCAGCATGTGGTGAGGTGTGGGCCGCTGCACCTCTTTTGCAGCAAGTGAGAGTGGTGATTATTAGCACCTCCTGGCTTTCGTCTGGACCAGGCATAAGGCCAAGCTTAAACTGTCAGGGGGAAAGAGGTGGACCAAGGGGGCGAGCGTCCACTGCTCGTCCAAGCTTCGAGCGCCCCGCTGGCAGTGGTTTCGGCGTGGTTCCTTGGCTTGCTCCCACAGGCACACTGGGTGTTGCTTGTGCGCCCACGCTGCTCCTCACACCCGAACTGGCGCCCGGCACCGTCCCGCTAGCTAGTTTTTTTCTTAGTCGCACACACCAGCGCACGTTCAGAACGCTTGCTCCGGCTGTTTATATTATTTCCGTGGCACTCGGCCTAGTCAGCACCACCGCTCTTTGGCTTTGCCTCCCTTGTTCCCACATCTCTCGCTCCATCTCGCTTTTGTCCGCGTGCACGACATTACGCCAACCAACTCTATTGACTTCATTTGATAGTCGCTGTAATCGGCTTTGTCTCAACTCTTGCCCACCCATACCCTCTACGCTTTACAAATTAGCAACTATGCAGACCGCAGGTGGTATCGGTATCGCCAACTTGCCCAACCAGCGTCACAAGATTGTGACCAAAAAGGGCACGGACTTTACCGTGATGGTGGTCGGTAAGTGCAGTAATTTGAAGCGGTGCTGGCCTTGTAATTCTTCGACGCTGCATACGGTGAAGTGCAGAGGGATGGAACCCTACGGCTATTAATTCGGACGCCGGAATCCACAGACCACTGGGCCATATACAGGCTTTGTGTCCCCCTACAGTGCGACGAGATATCCCAGTCCAGCGCCGTAGTGTTGCCAGGTTAGAGCCATCCCGTGCCACGCCTGAATCCCCTGCTCATCCTTACCCCTGTCGTTGGTATACCCGGTGTGGTTACGTTACTGGAACCTGTGGGCACCTTTGGTTAGGTGAGTCCGGTCTTGGGAAGACCACGTTTATCAACACGCTGTTCACGACGACGCTGATGGAGCCCAAGGACCCTTCCAAGCGGGCCAAGAAGCAGATGGAAAAAACCGTGGATATCAGTGTCACCAAGGCCGAGCTGGAAGAGAAGATGTTCAAGGTCAACCTGAGCATCGTGGACACTCCAGGCTTTGGCGACTACGTAGACAACACTGACTGCTGGTCCCCCGTGGTGGACTTTATCGAAAACCAGTACGAATCGTACCTGCGTCAGGAGCAGCAGCCTTCGCGCAAGAGCATCATTGATATGCGCGTCCATGCCTGCCTGTACTTTATTCGCCCCACTGGCCAAACCCTCAAACCCCAGGACGTCCAGGCTATGAAGGAGATTGGATCGCGCGTCAACCTGATCCCGGTTATTGCCAAGGCGGACACCTTGTCCCCCACCGTGCTCAAGGCATTTAAGCGCCGCGTGATGGAGGTGGTATCGGCACAGGGCATCAACATTTATACCGCGCCAATTGAGAGTGAAGACGAGAGCACCACCGTGCGCAACCGCGATATCATGGCGGCATTGCCCTTTGCCATCATTGGCAGCACCGACGACGTCCAGACGAGCGATGGCCGTGTCGTCAAGGGCCGCAAATACCCCTGGGGCGTGGCTGAGGTGGAAAGCGACCAGCACTGCGACTTCAAAAAGCTTCGCAGCCTACTGATCCGCACCCATATGCTTGATTTGATCTCAACGACAGAGGAGGTGCACTACGACCGGTACCGCTCCACCCAGATGAAGACGCGCAAGTTTGGCGAGCCTAAGCCCAAGAAGGGTGATAACAAGGCTTTCAAACAGGAGGAGGAGGCGCTGCGCAAGCGCTTCACTGAGCAAGTCAAACTCGAAGAGAACCGTTTCCGTCAATGGGAACAGAGCGTAAGTACACAATGGGAGACCGCTGCCGTTTGATCATGGGCAAAAAGGGCCAGCAATGGGAGATGAGAAAAAGAGGATTAAGAATGAACTGCAGCCGGTGTTGTGGCAAAGCTGCTGAGCTGTGCAGCAAGCGCCACGTGAATGCGCTCTTGATTCTTTTGCTTCCTTTTGCACCAAGGGGCTAACAGCTGATCGGTTGACTGATGGTGGGCGGGGGCTGGTCTTTTTGACGGCATTGTCTTGTTGGTTATGCTAATCGGAATACTCTTTGGGTACAATGCAATGGCGGGTACTCTAGTTAATCTCGGAGCGTGACCGATTGAACAAGGATTTGGAAATCGAACACAACCATGTGAAGCAGCTGGAGGCTGAAATTGACAGCCTGCAAACAGCGAGCTCGCCCAAGCAGTTCTTCAAGAGATAACTTGAGTAGGGTTGGGCTGAGGGAGGTATACTTCTTCCCTCCCCCCCCCCAGTTTCGCTTTTTTACTATAATGCCATGATCTTGATGACGACAGTGACGGTGATGATGGCAGCGACTTGAGATCGCTGGATTGTTTAATTGTGGTGTGTTGTTCGGCCTTTTAATTAGTATTTTCCACCCTTCCTACTGTACTCGTTGGAGCCAATGGAGGGTAGTTAGGCTTTCAATCCCGACGCTGGCAACTGCTTTTTTACCTTTGGGATGTCACGTACTCTTTCTCCTTTTATCATTTTTTATGCTGCACTCAGCGTTATCTGCCTGCCTGTCTGTCTATGTGTATGGAGAGAGGGGACAAGGCGCTTTGGTAAGAGTTTTCCTATTTTTTTCAAAGTTTGAGTATATCACTTTAGCATTCAACCAGTCCGTACCAATTCTTATCTCACACTATTCTCTCGAGTGGAGTAGCAATGGTCGCCCATAAAATAAAGCAGCGATGTTCGTACATTTAGGGTACCGTAGCCAGGGAGAGGAGGGCTCGCTGTTACTGGGCAGTCTTTGGTCAAGCGCATGCCAACTGTGCTTTATGGTGCCTGGGTAGGATTGATGCAGTCAAGTTTGTTGAGAAAAAAAAGAATGCCAAACACTCACCCACTGAAATATTGGCAAGGCACTTGGATACTGGTTACGCTATATGCCTACATACACCAGCCAGCTTGCCAGAGATCAGAGCGCTCAGCCGCACATTTGCCACTTGATCACGCCGAAGGTGGGGCCTTGAGCGAGTCAAGAATGGCAGCGTTACTCAGCGTAGCCTGCTGCTTCGGTGCAGCATCGGCTTTGGCCAGTGGATTACGCAAGGAGTCAAGTACGATAGCTTGGCCCAGCAACGCCGTGGAGATACCGAACGACTTGGTACCAAAGATGCGGTCAATAGACCGAATAGCTTTGACCATGATCGTTTCCATGAGCCGGGACTCCTTACGGTCACAGAGCAGGCCAGCAGGTTGGAAGATGGTCAGCCGAGCAAACGGCATGGCCTTGAGCTCTTCCTCCACTTGGCCCTTGGTCTTCAAGTACAGCAGTGGCGATCGAGCGTTGGCGCCAGTGGACGAGACCACCGAGAACTGCAGTGGGGCGGTGGATGAATCCCTGGTTAGGCTGCTCTGACCGGCTACGTCATCGGTCTCGGCGCTGCTGCGGTCGGCAGCAGTGGTAGTCGCTGCTGGGGCATTGGCCTCATAAAAGGCCTTGGCGAAAGCCATTGTATAGTCATGGTCGACGCGGTAAAACCCGTCCGCTCCCGACTTGGCTCTCGTGGTGCCCAGGCAGCAGTACGCATGGGTGTGCCCTTCAAAATCTGCTGTGCTGGTCGTTGGCGTACCGGTAACAGGTGTAGCAGACGCATTTGGGGCGTCATTGCGCCCAACACCATGCTCGTTGCACAGCTGCTCAAAGTCCACCACCTTTTGCACCAGCCGGTCGCCATTGGGGCCGT
Source organism: Dimargaris xerosporica (assembly GCA_027576955.1). Taxonomy (NCBI): domain Eukaryota; kingdom Fungi; phylum Kickxellomycota; class Dimargaritomycetes; order Dimargaritales; family Dimargaritaceae; genus Dimargaris; species Dimargaris xerosporica. Next base: position 17,190 of record JANBQA010000304.1, read on the forward strand.
CATACGTCACCTCGCGCCGACCAATGCTGGTGACTTGTGCAAACGCCCCGCTACTCAGCAGCGCGCGCAGCACTTGTTGGCCAGTTTCACCGCTGGCACCGACAATCAGGGCACGCGGGGTGGTCTTCTGCGTCGAGTACGCGTCCTCAAACTTCTTGGCCGCTTCTGCTATAGTGGCAGCAGCGCCATTGGCGTTGGCATTGGATGTGCTCATGGCAGGGTTAACGTAGGGAGCAACAGGCAAAGTGCAAAAATAAAACGGTTGAGAATGGAGTACAGAGCGGGTAAGGGTGTCAGGGTACATGAGCAGCTCAAGTGCGAGGCTGAGACAAGCGTTTGAACCAGTGGGGCCAGTCTGACTAACGTGTCGTTTGGTTTCGGGCAACTCAGGAGAGAGGACGTGCAGAGGTCAGTGCGAGCGTGGGCACTTTGTCTTGCAGAGTTCGCACGGATCAAAAAGTTAGCAGCTTCACCGTGACCCCAGCGTCAACGCCGTGTAAGCACTGATAAACTATAGCACCAACCAAAAGTGCCACTGCTTTGTTAATTTTTAGCACCACAAGAGCACCGTCATGATTATTTAAAGGAATTAGGTATCAAACTTTAGGACAGAACAAAAATTAAACCGGAGTTTCGGCAGAGAACAACCAAAGAAAGTAAAAAAAGTAAATGCGGCTTCTGTGGATCGAACACAGGACCTTTAGATCTTCAGTCTAACGCTCTCCCAACTGAGCTAAAGCCGCCTCACAGATTTGTGAAGTATTACTAAATGCCACCCATTTAGTATGACTAAGTGTAAACGACTACTACGCCTGAGCTGATAACCAT
>JANBQA010000305.1:0-17993 GCA_027576955.1 Dimargaris xerosporica
CTTCGACCAATGCCCCATATCGCTCTGCATCACCCATTTCTACAGCCATTATTCCCCTTTACTTTAATGCATCAGTCATAGTAGCACTGGAAATTTATGCTGCCGGTTGTAAATTGTAAATAATAAGAGGCAAGTATTTGTATTAAAATCAAAGAAGAAATAAGTATAAACCTAGATCAGAAAATTCACTATGAATATACTTGTTAACTAAAGCTTGGTAAAAGTCTGCTAATGTTCTAATTAAGTACAAAAAATGTGGCTAGTGTCCTTAAACTGGTAACAAGGCAATACATGACAAATGATCAAAGTAATATAGAGTGCGTTGCAAATTTAAAATGGTTTGTTTGATGAGTTTAAATGGCAACACTGTTTTAATAAAAGAAGAGCTTTAATGAGACAAGTGCAAGGAACAACAGCCAGGCTTGAGTAAGCATAATAAAAGCAGCTAACAGGATAGGTTATGCAATTTTATAACAGGGAGGAATTCAGATAGTTCCACCTTATTCACCATACTGGGCTTAGAGGGGTCTATTGTTATATTATTGGCTCAAACACTTACACCTAATACCAATTATGCTAGAACTAAAATGCTACTTTATTGATAATTGCATCATAATTTTTAAATGGAAAGACAATATGCTATTCAGTACATCTGCTTAAATAAGCAACCAAACATGTAGTAATAGCTACAAATGGCTAGGAAGTGTCCCTAGGGCCTGGAAGCACCAGGAACTCGCATCTATGGGCAGAGTGTGCCAGTGTGGCAATGCTTTGTGGCCACCAAATTTTTCTTAGTGGGCAGCAGAGTCACCTGGCCTGGTGCAAAATGGCCTTTGGCTGCAGCAAAAACAATAGCATATTAACAGTATGTACTCCATTAAGCTAGCACTATAGCAATGCTGGCTTCAAGCAATTTTTATGCTTCAAGGAAGATCACAGACTTGAGGCCAGTGCGGGCTTTTTTCAGCCACTGCTTGGCCTGGTATAAGGCATGGTTGAATTTATCAGCTACATTTTGAATATGCATTAAAAATATTGACAATAATTTAATGGAAGAAAGATAAGAAGTAAAGATCCAATTCTAAGGCCAATGGAGCCTCCTTTTATATTCAACAGATGAATGGCAGTAGTAAGGCTGTGGCCTGCTAGTACCTAAGCCTAGGTGAACAATGCTGGTCACTTTTTCTTGCATAATAAAAAAAGCCTGACATAAAGAATGACCTAACTTCTAGGCACAAAGGGTGAAGCTTTATGGCCTTGGTCATTCATGCAGCATTCACCCTTTCAAAACCTGTCCAGATGCTTAGCCTGACTATGGAGCCAATGGGACCAGCAATGTGCATTGCCTAGCAGCTTTTCTTACTGGCATTCCTTTGCATGCTTCAAGGTAAGAAGGAAAGGGCTGGGAATAAGGAATAGTTAATATCTGGCCATCACAAGGCCCTAGGCTACCACTTGGCAATTGTACCAGCCTAATTACGCCCACCACATAAAATACAGGCAAGCATCAGAAGATGTGAATCTGCAAAGGCTTGGGCTTTGGAAGAGAGAATATGAGAGTGTTTTAGCAGCAAGTCTGCCTTGCAACAACTGCGTGTTAGTACTCCCATTCTGGCATTCACAGCGCAGGGTGCTTGTTGTTCAGTGTCACTGTTTTAAGCCGCAGTGGCTGCTGCGGCACCAGCAGCACTTTTGCTTCGTAAAACACTGGCCACGAATTCAAGCAGACAAACAGGCAGCGAGTAGGAAGCATGTGTGTGTGGCTGCCTGTCACGACGCATGGGCCTGGGCGCTTTTTTATTGCCGCCATTCATGCACTGGGAGGCCACTGCAGGTCCACCGTCACCACGTCCAGCGCCAACAGGTCCGCCCTGCAGCTAATCATCTGGGCAAAACTGGGCGTCGACCGCGCGCAGTCACCATGGATGAACTCTTTGATATAGGTTCCAGCTTCGGTGCACAGCGTGACATTCACAAAGTGGTCTGCCAATGGCGTAATTGATATGCCATGAATGTGTTTGGGCCGCGTCAACTGGGCGCGCCGGTGCAGCACACGCAGCGGTGTTTGCTGCTGAATGTTAAAGGCCTTGCACAGTGGTGCAAGCTTGGCCAGTACCGCGTCAGTGAGCACCTGCTCGGTCCAGACAAGGCACGAATATGTCTTGGTCTTGCTCTCCTCCCCGTCCTTAATCAGACAAGTGTCTGCCTTGGCCACCAAGCACAGCGACCTCACCTGGACCTGGGGCGCCTGGTTGATGGCCTTGGCCAAGTCATCAAGTGCCTCAGCAGTTACTGCTGTCTGCTTGGGGTTGAGCAGCTCCAGGTAAAAGGGGCGGCCGTTGCCAAGCATGCGCACGTCCATGTCTTCGCGCCCTGATGCCACGAACTTGACCTCGTCGGCTTTGAATACCAGCTGGGCGGGCTGGCCAATGATTTCCGACACCGATGTTTGTGCCAATTGCCGCCCATCTGCTGCAAACGGGGTCTGGCTAATATCACGGGCGTACTTGTTGTACCGACCAGCCAAGTACAGCGAGTCGTGGCGGAAGCCAACGTCATGCAAGGCGCATGGCTCGGTCACCGGCGGAGGAGGGAAGAGCCCGGCTTGCTTCAACTCGTCCCCGGTCAAGCGCTTCAGCTGGGCCAACACCTTGTCAAGCGTCATGGGCCTTTGCGCTTGTTTGGACTGGCCAACGTTGTTCTGGTTAGGTGCAGCAGTTTTTGGCCACAGGGCAGCGCACTCGTGGGTCAACGCAGGGTGTGTGAATGCTAGGCAAATGGCAAATTTGCTTTGTGGTTGGCAGGGCAGCTTCAGCGTCTGTGCCAGCACCTCTCGCAGGGTGCACCTAACGAGGAGTTTAAGGTCAGGAAGCGAAATAACGTTGTGCGGTAGCTGGGCTTGCAACCACCGATGGAACGCGTGCACTCGGGCAACCACCACCACGGGTAGCTGCAGCTGCAAATCGAACGCCTGTGGGGAGTGCTCTGATTTCTGCAATTGGCTGGCAACCGTGGCAGCCCACATCCATAAACGTTGATTTAGCCCTAAACATACAGGGCAGGGAGGCAAAGTTGCATCCACAGCTGTAGGTAGTGACGAGTTGGTGAGTGTTGACACGATGGTGGTAATGTTTACTCCAGCTAGCAAATGACAGCAGGCTGTGCAGCCATGAACACGCTGCATCGCGTCGTAAACAGCTTGCTGCGATTCTGACATTGCAGATATACGTTCGATTTCGCTCTCTTAAGGTCAAAGGGTGTATTAGAAAAGATCACGGCATAGTGTCTCCTAGGTATGATCATAGTGCTTGTTAATAGGGACTGGTTAAATGACGAATAACGAGGTCATAAGGGTGCGTACAACGCAAGTTGAATCAAACCAATGGATCGGTGGTGGTGTCACCAATTTATGCCTCGAAGCGTAGCGGAGTTACCTGCTTTGAATTTCTTGGCCACTGGTTCCATGACGTCGTTTCGGTAGTCCATGGCAGGATGGCGGTGGGAGAACTGGCTGGTGGGTTTAGCTTGGCAAATGGGTACACGGCAACAAACGAAAACAAAGTTGTGAGTTCCAGTCACCGTGCCATGCCTTAGTTTATATCCTCAATATGCAATTACTTTTGCTCTTTACCTGACCAGACGTAAAAAGCCACATAGTGAAAATTTGTCCTGGAAGCATCACCACGCACGATGGTTTATGTGTAATGGGTTAATAGGCCAAAACTAATCACGTGATATTTTTACTACCAGCGTTTTGAATTACCGCTCGCTGTTACGAGCTCTCTAGACTGTCAAGGACCATCTGACTACCAAACACTAGGTCTGTCTCGTTCTAATACCATTGACGCCATCCGAACCCTCCTTTTAACTCTCATCATTGCTCTTTTTTATCACGCATAGTTGATAGGCGTACAACGGCAATGGCTATGTCCCAGACTCCATCCACGGTACACCCCGGCCAGGGGGCGTCATCCGTCCAGTTCACCGTTGGTAAACTCGATGCCGGAATGGTAAATGGCCAGGGCAGAGCTGAGCAATGGACTTTTTTCAGCCACTTGCAGCGCTCGGTCTACCACCACAACCCACTGTGAGGACGCTTTAGCTTCGTGGGCGTACAAAACTGGTATCGGGCCACCTTAGCGAGCCTGATTTTTAAGTGGCATTGACACGTTGAATAATTATTGGGCCTTTAAAGTTGCGGTAATGGCATCATCAGGTTGCCCAGTGCCTTATTCCATTGATATAGGCCACGCTCATTCCCTAACCTTTGGTCTTTGGGAAGTTATAGTGGCGTTCGTGACTATGTTGGGGATGGGAGCAGGCCATGTTGCTAACCGATGAAAACCATTTAATCGAATTTCCATCGCTGCTCCTGCCCGAAGGAGTAACAAGCGGATCCATTATCAACATTGAGGTCCGGCAAAACGTGACCGAAGAGCAACGACAGCGCGAGAAATTTCAGGCCCTGCAGGAACAAATCGTGCAAGAGTTTGGCAGCAAAGAGCCTGAAGCTCCCCACTTAAACATTCGATCGGTTACCCAAACAGCCATTACGTTGGAGTGGGAGCCGCTGGTGCTGTATTCGGCCAACTTGCATCAACTGATACTCTACCGAGACGGTGTCAAGCTGTCGCAGCATATCCCGCTGGTCGATCCGCGAGACAAATCGCCCAACCATCTGTTCAAAGTGAGCGGGCTTGATGTCAACCATGAGTATCAGTTCCACATGGAGATGCGCACGTCGGCTGGTCACTATTTCTCGAATACCTGCAAAACAAAGACCCATTCGTTGGACAACCTAACGGGCATCCATGTAGCCTTTGGCGACTACGAAAGCGATGCCGAAGTGGAGTCGCTCAAAACCTGCATCGAGCGTATTGGCGCTGGTTGGTCCGAGGACGTGTCCCTCGATACCACGCACCTTTTGTGCCGCACCGCGCGCGGTCCCAAGTACGAACAGGCCGTGCACCTTAATATTCCCATCGTCAAACCTGACTGGCTGATTGCTTGTGAAACGAATAAAAAGCTGCAGCCGGCGCTTTCTTACTACCTTAATTGACAGAGGTAGTAGGGAAACGCATGCCAACGGTATGACTTGTATTGACATGGCAATGAATGTGGGTGATGGGTGGCCTGAAGTCACGATATCAGTTTTTGGTAAATATCACACATGCTGCAAAGTGGCCCTTTTTATCTGGTTTCAGGAAATAGAATTGGGTATCGCAAGCTAGCCATGGCACCACTTGTAAAACGTTTAGCATAGATCATAAGGGAGGCTGATAGGCACCCGATTTAATATCTGATATTGCACTTGGTTAGGCCACTAACGCTAGGTAGCTCAATTGGTGTGGATAAGTTTATTCCAACAGAATGAAGAATCGGAAAGAAGAAAAAAGAGTGGCAAAGCTGGACCCAAAAAAACACACCAGTGTTCAGCGCTGACACCGTGGGCACAACCAGGTTTCTGGATCCTGACCAGGCACTACCCCAACGCAGCGACCATGGAACCATTGCTGACAATTATCGCACGAGATCATAAAGCTGCTATCATCCCAAAATGGTGTGGAGCACACACAATGGATAATATCTGGGGCATGCGGGTCGGCGGGCGGGATATTCGCCCCTGGTGGCGGCACCGCAGCGTTCTTCAGGGGCGCAGTCGCTGGTGGATGGAGCAGGGGCAGTGACGATGGTACGAGCGTTGCGCTGGACAGAATACGGTCGGCCTGAGTGGAAGGCGGTGGGGGTGTCGTTGCCAGCGCTGCCTTTGGGTCTGTTGGTCCTGGGGACAGTCTAGCAGCTGAGGTAGGGGGTGCTAGGGTGGATAACGAGGATTTGCGCCGCTTTTTCGGCTGTGAGGTTGCATAGGTTGACAGGTCATCGGAGCCATCAGCAGTTAATGACGGTTGAAGTGGGTCATAAGGAAAGGACAGCGGTGCCGCTGGTTTGGAAGTGACCGCAAGCGGTTTGGGCAAACCACTCAGTTTGATCTTGATTTTAGTGGCAGAGGCAGTTGAGCTAGGGCTGGGTGACCGCGCGTCGTCAATGGTATGGGCCAAGGGTGATTGTATGCGTGACGGGCGATGGCTGATTTTGAGTGTAGGCGTGTGGTGGGGAGATGTGTCGCGATACGCGGTTGCTCGGTGGTCTGAGGGCGTACTGAGCGAAGGGGTACGTGAGGACGGCCCAGGTGGTGGACGGGATGTAGCAGTGGCCCCAGCGGTCGTGGAACTAGCTAATGGGGTGCTGCCTTGTAGCAAAGAGGAAGGGATGGCGATTGAACGAGGTGTGGATAGGCGGTTGGCTAAAGAAGGCGGTAACCCCACCGTTGAAAACACTGGAGTGGTTGCATTGGGATGGCCAACAATTTTGAGCTTATGGGACCGTGTTTGACCCGGTGTGAGTGGGCCAGCTGGCGGTATCCCGCTGAGGGTGCTGGAGTTGAACGGCGCTCCATTGACTGAGACTTCGGAAATAGGGATCGACTGATGAAGGCTGGGCTTTCGACTCAAGGATATTGATGGCTTGTGGCGGTGCCGTGTCGCAATCGTTTTTACCAAGGCGTATATTGGGTATGCGGTATGATCCAGCGTCACCAGTGGACCAGGATCCGTTTCAGGTGACCCAAAGAGTGTGGCCGCTGGTACGAGGATTGACGACCACGAGGCAACATCCGTCCGTTCGTCCGTGGTTGGTGCCTCGTCCTGACTCTGAGAATCAGAAAATGGCGTAACAGGGGTGGATGGGAGATGGTTTAGCACGACCTTGAAGCTTTTCATAGGATCGTGGGTGGTATTGTTGGGGGGTATTCGAGGTGGAACGAGGCTGACAGCAGCACTGACCGTGATCCCCAGTGGGATTTGGATATCTCGGATCATTGTTGCAACCGCAGAGTCTGAAAAGGGTTTGATGGAATGGTAACTGTTTCCATCGAGAGCGGGAGGTGGTAGAGCCACCGGGGGCGGGGGCACCGCATTAGATGAAGCTAGTGGTTCCAATGCAGCGATTGGTGACAGGGCACTTCCTGCAGACTCAATGTCCACAAAGTCCTCGTCAACCAGTAGCACCGGCTGCTGGGGGCTAGTGGGTAGTGTGGGTCGTTCGGCACTGTGGGCGGGCAGGGGAAGGCGAGGCAGGTGGGTAGGAATATTGGGCTGCTGGCGGTTTAACTCCGCATCGTGCACATGTGCAGCAATGTGGTCCAGGTATATTGCTCGAAAGTCGCGGGCCATGGTTGTGAACAATCTATGGGTGTCATCGAGAAGCGCTGGCTCCTGGTGTGCATCGTCAGGCCCTGGCTCGGATAAAGGAGATAGTGGGGGTGATGATGATGGTAATGCAGAAAAACCCTTGGTGTTGTTTAGAAACGACGGCGAGCGCACGCTGTCAGCCACTGCCCAATCGTCCACAATGGCATCGGGCAAGCATTCACGGTATTTCAGCGTCAGCCAATCGTCAGCATCGGTTTGCGAGCGCTGCTGGTCCGATGCTGGCAGATATTTTTCCAAGCACGTCTGCCACGCCTGCTTATCACGCATTGCGTCGTTGTACCGTTTGGACTGGTGCCCCCAATTGGCCATGGTGCACCATTGCTGCAGAGTGGTTAGTGAAGAATCGGCGTGCTCCATTACGTCTAAAACGTCAAAAAAGGTCACCACCGTGCGACCAGCAGCTTGAGCATTGTGCTTGGCCTCGATCGCCAACTGCTGAAGGAATCGCACCAACAGGTCGCATAATACCAATAAAGGACTCTGTCGAAACCGATCGTAGCGGGAATGGACGTAGAGGATCTTGGCCACGACCTGCCTTACGACGGCTTCTATCAACGGATCAGACATTGCCCGCAGTGTACCAAAACCGGGCGACGTTGGCGCCACGCCGCAAAAACCACAGCCAAAGGAAAATGGGAGTGGTGCAAACAGTGGGGTGGATGCGGTTGATATAAACAATGCACACTTGCTAGAAAAAACGGTTCTGGGCTATGAATGGGCAGCAAATCGGCGGAGAGTACTGTGAGGATTAGATTGTAAGCGCAGCAGGAGCAATCAGCAGGCACCTGCACCCTGATTCCTGACAGCAACGCGATCACGATGGAGCGATGGCAGAAGAATAGGGACGCACAAACACCAAAAGAATAACAACCGCAGCGATCCCAAGAAAGCTCTGTGCCATGCCAAGCGTATGCCTGCTACACGTCGATGGCGCGCCCCAGCCGTCGTGGGCATCACCAAGTTCTCTGACAGCGCGCAAGGCGAGATTAGCAGCCTGTCAGATGATTGGTATACTTTTGACCACGCTTGAGTGCCCAACCACTCACACCAAGCTATGTTGTTCCTAGTAACCATGCTCCTCTGCGCCATTGACTTGCATTTCTAGGCTTAGGTTGGACTCGTCGTGTCATGGGGCATTGCCAATCGCCTGGCAGTGCAACAGAATTCACCGCCCCTCCCCTCCCCTGCCCCATCCCAAGCACCCAGCAGCCAAAGGCCAATAAATAATATCAAAACAACCTAGGTCAGCCTTTTCCCAAGAGCACACAGTGAATATTGAACCGCCAGAGCACATGTATTATGATAGCCACTGGTAGTCATTACCATCTTGGTTTAGCATTTATTCAGATACAATAACATCGATACGCACCCATCAGGCAGCATAGAGTCACGCCATTTTCATGCACCCATGTACCTACACGTCCCACGACGCAATCAGTTCGTGCTCCTTGTCCACGTCCACGAATGGGCGGTCCACGGTCTTGATCATCATTTCGCCGCACAGGATGCATTCACCAGCCACCAAGGAGTCAAGCTCACTCTTGAGCTGGCCTAGCCGGTGGGTGTGGGTCTGAGGCGCGGAAGCAGGCCTACTGGGCTCCGATGCGCTCCCAGAAAGTGCAGCTACAGGGGCAATATGTGCCATTGTTGGAGATCGCCGGCCAGTGACGGATGGCTTCGACACGAGTAGCTGGGTAATCTGACGCTGCAGCTCGGCCACGCGTTGCCGACGACGAGGGAGCATGTGGTTGGTGACTTTGCGCACCAAGCAGTCGGCATGAAAGATGTGCTGGCACGGGAACGCGTAAAACTGACGCGCTAACAGGGGCGCCTCACAGATTCCGCACGTTTCACCGGCCTCCACCAGCACAAACCGGTTGCGGAGGTGACGGATATCGTGCTGGATAGCCTTGGCATTGCGGGTGGCTTCGTCCATCTCGGTGCGCAAGTCGTTGATATAGCGGTCATAGTCTTCGAGCGCCGCGCAAATTTCTTCCTTGAAATCGTCAATCTGCGTAAATGCTGGAAAGAATGGCAGGATTTGCTCCACGCTTAGCAGGGGGCACTTTTGCAACAGGCCAATGGCTTTCTTGATATCGTGGTCTGCCTCAACCACGTGCCGCACGATTTTGAGTCATAGGCGCCGGCGAAGGTCGGAGTTATTGTTCGGCTTGTCTGCATTGATCTCGGCCAGGTCGAGGTCGCCATGCTTAAGTGCCAAGCCCACGGCATCTTCGTATTGACCCACCAGGCTGTACAGGTGAACGCAGCTTTGGATGCGGTTGTGCTGTCGGCAGATGCGCAGGGCGTAATCCACGTCGTAGTTCATGCGATGGCCTTCGTTGGCCAAGAACTCCAAAAGTGCGGATTCGTGTAGGGTTGTTTGGGACGCAAAGACGGCCAGCACGTAGTTGTGAATCACTGGGTCACGGTTGTCTTGCTTGTTGATGACAAACATCAGGTATCGAAGCACTTGGTTGTGGGTATCCTGGCGACCACGCGTCTCCTGGTACTTGACAAAGGCCGGAATCAGTTTGCGCGGGGAGAGATCGGGCTGGCGCATGAGCACATTGACTAGTTCTTCCGGCTGCCAGCGTAAGAGCATTGGCGCAAACTTGTAAAACAGTGGTGGTTGACCGTGCTTGCTCAGCACTTCGATGGCCTTTAGGTATTCGCCCTCGGCAATCCAGTGCGCTATCACTTGGTCATAGTCACCAAGTATCATGGCAAAATAAAGGAATTCGTGGGACCGGCCATGGCTTTGGATCATGCCGTACACCGTTTGCTTGTCCAAATGCTTCTTGTACCCGTTGAGCAGCCCATAAAAGTCCTGCCGTACGCTGGCCTGCTCGTCCTGACATGTGGTGTACGCCGGATCGTCTTTGCTGTAGCTTTGCAAGGTGGCATCCAACTGATTCAGCTGATGCAGGTAAATTTCCACCAGCCATGTGGCCAAGAGGGTGATCTGGGTCAAATCGGACTTACGCAACCGCGCCAATTTCTGGCCCAGGTAGCATTTGAGGGCCTCTTGGTCGGGATGGGCCACGAATTTAAGTGCAGTTTCTTCAAAGGGCTTGGTGGTTTGTGCATAGTATGTGGCTGAAAGCACAAACCGACCCTGGGCGTAGTATTGATCGGCTTGAGCGCTGAGGATCAGGTTCTTTTCGGCAGATGTACGGGCGTACTGAATGGCGGTCTCGTACATTTTCCTTTGCAGATAAACTTTCCAGACGTAGCGGTCTTCCTGCGTAATTAAGAGTTCAAAGATAGCCGAAGGGGTAAACACCCAAAAGGTGTTGTGCATGGTATCCACACCCAAGCGCAGGGCGTGCTCGCCAGGAAGCAGGGGAATGGGCTCGTCGAATACCACTTTGTCGTTTAGGAGACACACTGCTTTGAGGTTGGTCTTGTACAGCAGCACTACATGGAATTCGGTCAAGACCATGGCTAGGGGAGGCTCAGCCATGCCCGGTTGGGGGTTAGAGAAGCCATCGGTCGTGGTCGAAGCGTTGGGGTATGGTAGCAGCACCGGGTCTGCCACCACGCTGTCGCCTACGCTCTGGGAGCCGTATGTCAGTTGGCCGTGGTATACACCAGGCCCGGTAAGCCAAGCAAACTTGTGGGCCACACTTTGATAAGCAACCTCCTGCAAGGGGCTATAAAAGCGTAATTCGCTGTGGCTCAACTCTCCCGGAATTTCCTGAAATACGTGATGGCGCTGGTAGCTTCGGAACAAGAGCTCAAACATGCTTGGGCCATCGCTGGACGCTGTGGGACTCATGGGTTTCCCGCCAGCCTCGGCCGAGCTTTGGCCCACCATCCCGGGGCTATTGGTCGCTGCCGCTGACGATGCCGCGATTCCAATGGCAGGAAGGTCGACCAGCCCGACAAATTGGTAGATGCGGGTGGGCGTGGTAACCAGGACAAAGTATTTGCGTGGGGTGGCCGGAAAGGCTTCGTAGTGCACGCCAGTGATGGGCGCTGGTTCTGGCAGGGTGTACACCAACCGTAGATACCGCTCTTCACGGCGAAAAAAGTCCTCGGTGGGCTCAATTTCGGTCTCAAACAGCTGGCCATCCTGGGTGCCCAGCAGGATAGACTTGGTGGAGTTTCGAGAGGACCGCACGGCGGCCTTGTTCCACGCGACCGACTCGATATATAGGTTTTTGAGCTTGGGTAGCAGCTTTGGCTTTTGCCAAGCTTCAAACAGGTAGTAGTTCTCGCCCTGGTCAGTGGCGATGAACAAGTGGCGGCCGGTGGGGTCAAAGAACAGCTTACGGATGCGCAGGTCGGGGCTCTTGCGCGGCAGCTCCACGTCGTCAATCGCCGACGCCTGTTGCAGGTCAATGCGAAGGATGTGGTTGTTTTCCAGCGCCAGCACCAATATGTTATTCGAGACGCACGCTGTGACGAGGCGCGTCGGCAGGCCGAACTGGACGCGATCCAGGGAGAAGATGTCGTTGGTGAGGTCCGCCAATGGAGCCAAGTCCGCGGCCTCCATGATAACAGGAACCGACGGAACGCTAGGTCGACCAGACACCCCAGGCAACGAAAACAAACAAGAAAGCAGAAAAACTAAGTGGCGGAGGAAGGAGTAAAGTGATGTGCTGGGTGCTGAGAAATCCGAAAAAAAGGACGGAGAGTCGCTGGGTGTGACCTTGCTGCAGCAGCAACTGCTGCAAACACTCTGTGAGAACCAACGCTTGCCCATGACACTATTTAGCCCTGCAGTGGACCCACTCTTCAGGGCAATTTTATCCATGCCTGCAGCAACAGAACTGCTTCATTAGAGTGCTACTTTTACTTGGTATTATATGGGAATAGGCCCTGTCAACGGGTGCATCCAAGAGAATTCGGTTGCCTTTTATTTCACGCAGTATAGTACAAACACCGGCATTGACTGGGCTTGCTCTGCCACGATTAGTGCTTTAAAACGCCATGCTCTTGCCAGGCATGGGCGCACACATATCAGGGAGTGTCAGTTTCGTCACCCGATTGTGCCGATGCATCACTGCCACCTGAGTCCAGCTGGTGGAGCACGCTGACATAGGGGGTCAGTTCGGATATCTCTTCGAGCAGGTGTCGCTGGGTGAGGTGCGGCAGCGTTGTCCCACATACCCGGTCTTCCCGCAACAACTGATCCACGAATTCGTCCATATGTGAGAGGATAAAGTCGCCCGCTGATGTGCCGTTCAATCGTGTCATAGAACCAAAGACCTGGCAGCCATGCTTAGAATGGGTCTGGTAAATAAAAGTATAGAAATGGAACACAAGAACGACATCCTAGATATTAACCCCAGGGGTGGATCAGGTAGTGACAAATCACAACAGGCACTTACTAGGTAGCCGTTCCCGGAGCTTGCGGTAATCGGCGTACAGCGGTTCCAAATACGTATATATCTCCTTGGACTTTCCCGTCAACCGTAAATAAAACGCACCCAATGCCCGAAGGTACCTATGGCACCATCGAATCCAGGTTCAGTATCAACAGCAGCAAAAGCAGAGACAGCACACCGTTATTGCTACCGTCAAACGGCACGGCATGCAAAATTGGCAGAGACCCTGCCGAGTGCTCAGGTCTAATCAAGCGCCCTTCCCACCCAACTTACTTAAACTCGGGATCACGGATAAATTCTAGTACAATGTCCTTTGACGGCTGAAGCTGAAGTAGCTTAAGGAGTAAGCAAAGAAACTCGGTGGGTTTTTGGTTGCCGTACACACCGCCAATGCATGGAAGATCAACCGCTTTGTCAATAAGCGTCTCCACTAAACCAGCGCAAGGACACCGACACCCACAGCCAAAAATGTTCAGCAGTGTTTCCATGTTGATAGCCATGGCAACGAATATAGATTAAACTGGGCCCAACAATGCACAAAAGCTATGTTCGATCGGACTGGCGGGGATTCCTCTCCCCAAGCCCCACGCCTTAGCCATTCAACGCCTGCTTAGCGTTGTCGACCAGTGAGTGCTTGTCGTAGTAAAAGGACTTACCTGTCAGGGCAAAGCATTCTTCTTTCCAGTATAGCGAGTCATAGATGCGCGACCGAGTGATCTTTTCAACGAGATACTGCGGGTTGGTCCCATGGATGCTATGGGCATCGACTGCTGTCCGGTTGGCCATGAGGACGGAACGCACTATCAAAAAGGCCCCACAAAAAAATCAAAAAGCCAGCGGACAACGAGTACAGTAACAAAAAGCACACACGCATGCGCAACAAATTACAGCTCCAAGGTTTTCGAGCCAAGGGCAGTGCTTTGCTACGCTAATCAGCAACGGATGCACCTCGGCCACTTGAGGTCCACTCAAGAGTGACGAAACCTGTAACTGGACCCGCCATGGGACATGGCAGTGCTTGTGAGTCTGGGCGTTCCTTGGCAGCGACAGACCTAGCGCCAATCATGCACACAGCGTACATCCAAGCGAACCTTGGATGTCTCCTCTACCCTGCTAAACCCCACAACTGAATGCTCATTTTGTTCATCAAGTAGCGTTGGTTTTTCTTCTTGTGGTACTGGTCAAGGGCCGATTACCGCCCATTGGTTCATCCGGTACTAAACTGACCTGCCAGGTCGCTTGCGCCGACTTAATACACGTTTCTTAAAGTCCAATACGTTTAGCGTGCCTTGTGATGGCGTCCAAGGTGCTCGTGGTCGATAACGGCACGGGGGTAAGTGACGACAGCGTTTACTGGTACCAGTGCTGATGGCCACTTTGACGGTTGACGCGGCCCGTCTCGCCAGAGCGCACGCTGCATGCTGTGGAACTCCCGCCCTCAGCTGGCAATGGGCCTCTCGCCATTACCAGACTTGTGCAACCCATCGTCCATCACGCTGGCTAGAAGCCGAGCCTAGGATGGCTGTGAGCACTGAGCACACAGCCCTTTCTTCACTCCCATGCTTGGTCTGTTATGGCGTGGCATAATCTCCAATAGTCTGACGTAGCATGCTTTGTTTGATTGCTGGGCACCTGTGTATCAACCGCTGGTTCCTCCTCCTACCCTTCCCACAACTCAGTTTGCCAAGGTGGGCTATGCGGGCTCTAACTTTCCCGAATATGTGTTTCCTTCGGTGGTAGGCCGGCCCATGCTCCGTGCCGAAGAAATGCTGGGCAATGAAAATATCAAGGACATCAATGTCGGCGATGAAGCAGCGGCCAACCGTGCGGTGTTGGAGATGACGTACCCCATCGAGAACGGTGTCATCCGTCACTGGGAAGACATGCGCCACGTCTGGAACTATACGTTTTTCGAGAAGATGAAGGTGGACCCGAGCGACTCCAAGATCCTGCTGACGGAAGCGCCCCTGAACCCCAAAAAGAACCGGGAGAAGATGTGCCAGATCATGTTTGAAGAATATGGGTTTCAGGGCGTGTACGTGGCCATTCAGGCCGTGCTAACCCTGTACGCCCAAGGGCTGTTGACGGGGGTGGTGATCGACTCTGGTGACGGTGTGACCCACATCATTCCGGTGTACCAGGGGTTTTCTTTGCCCCATTTGACCCGGCGCTTGGACGTGGCAGGTCGGGACGTGACGCGCTACCTGATCAAACTGCTGCAGCACCGAGGGTACAACTTTAACCGCACGGCGGATTTTGAAACCGTGCGCCAGATCAAGGAAAAAGTGTGCTACGTCAGCTACGATCTGGAGCTCGACAAGAAATTAGCCACCGAGACTACTGTGCTCGTGGAAACCTACACCTTGCCCGACGGACGAGTCATCAAGGTTGGGTCTGAGCGGTTCCAGGCGCCTGAATGTCTGTTCCAACCCGAACTAGTCGACGTAGAATCGCCCGGTGTGGCCGGTAAGTTGAGCCCAACCGAAACAGAGCGGCAAACACGGCAATTTTTAAAGGTGCCATTCACCGCAAGCATGCCAAACCATAGAGGGCGGTAGCAAGTGGGACCATCCTGGCGGTACATGACTGGCGGTTTCACCAAATATTATTGACGATGTGGCTTGATTTTCGTGTGTGTGGTAAAATGGCATGGTTAACAGAGCTGCTGGTGAACATGGTCCAAGCCGCTCCCGTGGACATGCGCGCCGAGCTTTACAAACATATTGTGCTTTCCGGTGGTTCGTCAATGTACCCTGGGCTGCCTTCTCGTTTGGACAAGGAAATCAAACAGCTGTACCTGACCCAGGTGCTCAAGGGCGACCCAACACGTCTCAGCAAACTCAAACTGCAGATTGACGACCCGCCCAACCGTCGCCATATGGTATTCCTGGGTGGTGCCGTGCTGGCCAATGTGCTGAAGGATCAAGAGTCTGCGTGGATTTCCAGGGCGGAATGGGAGGAACAAGGCCCGCGTGCTCTGGTAAGTATGAAGCAATTTGGTGTAGGAGCGTCATGAAAACGGGCCAATGCGATGCTGTACCTGATTATGCGGCTTTTTCCCCTGATAAATGCCAACTCACTATACGTCTTAACACTTTTCATTGCTTGTTTGGTTGATATGGTGT
Organism: Dimargaris xerosporica; assembly: GCA_027576955.1. Taxonomy (NCBI): domain Eukaryota; kingdom Fungi; phylum Kickxellomycota; class Dimargaritomycetes; order Dimargaritales; family Dimargaritaceae; genus Dimargaris; species Dimargaris xerosporica. The sequence continues at coordinate 15,733 of JANBQA010000305.1, forward strand.
GTACGATGGTTTACAGGAGAAACTGGCCCAGAACTAGCCCACCGAATGCACCACTGTGTCTTGTGACAAGAACCAATATGATCCCCCACGGTTTGGTGCTCAGTTGCAGTATCTAACCAAAGGCTTGCTTATGCTGGGATAGCTTGCTTCTTTTTCTACTTCATGTGATTAATAGCCCATGGCGGTGCTGCCATTGATCCTAATGGCAAAACAGCCTCTCAATGAATATTACCACGGCCTCATTGCGTTTTGCGAATAAAGTCTTGACAGGTCAGAATTACTTCAGTAGGTGTAGCAGTCCATAGCTGTGGGCTTTTAATTGCGTCGTAGCAGGCCCATGTTCCCGAGAGTCCAAGTATATGTGTGTGTTATTCCACGGTGACAGATAGCATTGCCGAGACACCACCCAGGGCAAGTGCGGTTATGGGACCGATGGCAAACGTTGGCTGCTAGTGTCGAAAGTAGGGCTAGGGCGTTTGAGCGCATATGGCTACTTCCCTAACATCGCCAAGGTTCATCCCCGCCCCAACCCATGGGTTTTTGCTGGCTTACTTACCAACTGCACCATAATTACTTTTATGCTTGCCTTGTGACGACCGTGAGCAAGCAGCAGCTCTGTACTGCCCTTGAATGCCACGCTGCCGCTGCATTGCCACCTGCTTGGCGTTGACCCGTTAAAAGTTTAGCATTTTTCGCCTGTGAACTATTTTACTGCGCTAAGCGCTCCCTTGGTTGTGGGCAGTGAGTTACCATGTCGAAAATAATCCCTGGGCGACTAGGTGCGGCACCACCAACCGAAGGCCGAATCGCGGGCACGCATCGGCGCCAACCACCCATCTTGGACCGCAACCTCAATAAGACGCGCGGCTCCCAAGTCAGTCTCAGCGCCTTTGTGTTTTTGTTCTCGGAGATGCTGCAGTATACGCAGAATCGGGTCGAGGGCATCCAAGGATTCGAGCAAAAGCTCAACGAGCTGGGGTTCGGGGTCGGGGTTCGGCTGCTTGAACTGACCATGTGGCGCGAGAAGACGATGCGACGGGAGATACGCGTGCTCAACATCCTTTATTTTGTGCACAACGTCATCTGGAAGGCGCTATTTGGCAAACAGGCCGATGCGCTGGAGAAGAGCACGGAAAATGAAGATGAGTACATGATCTGTGATAACGAGCCAGTTGCCAGCCAGTTTATCTCCGTGCCCAAGGAGCTGGCCCAATTCAACTGCAACGCATATGTGGCGGGCATTGTTGAAGGAATCCTGCACGGCTGCCAGTGCGCCTGTCGTGTGACGGCCCATACCGTGCCCCAGGACGGCCTGCCCTTGCGGACTATCTTTCTGATCAAACTGGACCCGGACGTATTGCAGCGTGAGGAAACGCTAAAATAAACCTCGTACCCTCCCCACCCCAACCACTACAAATCCACGCCTCCTCTGCCTTTGGTGCTGGTCAACTGTCGGCTGTTAGTAAATATTGGAAATGCTACTACTGAACCTATATACAACGGGCCACAGACGAGACTAACTGGTGATTAGAACAAGTGGTCAGGCTGACCATAGCACGCGAGTTGCCAAGCTGTAGTGCACTATGCTACATCCACAGGTGTCAGTGGTGCCTTTACGTCATGGCATCTCGATCTTGGCTAGGCAAAGTGCGGCTTATGGTTGGAGTCAAGCGGGTGCGGTGGTTAACGTTGCACAACTTTTGGTCATGTCTTGCCTCCCCTTCCACCTACCTTATTCTCTCTAGTGGCTGAAAAGTTCTACAACCCACTGCTGTGTGCACCGGTTAGACAAGCTGATGTATCATGAGATAGTTTGGTTTGATGCTGACAGGGGCGGCATATTTTGTGCTACCTTGCAGGGTCGGTGGGTCTCACCAGTCCCTAATACAGGCCAAATGCGCGAAAAAAAGTGCAAGGTATATAGCTATAAACTGATTTTAGTACAGGCATAGCGTATTCCTTGATCACAAAATAATAAGAAATTGCATACCTACTGGTCAAAATGACAGGCTAGTGCTCATGAAGCCCAAAACTGCTTCAGGACCCTACTGCTCAGTCATGACTCTGAAAATAAAAGTAAAGCGCAACTACCAACCAGGTCTTGGAATTCGTGGCACTGCTGGGACCAGGTACTATTGCTGGGAGTCAAAGTCTGGCGCGCTACCGTCTTCCTGTTCCTATCGGCCCAAAGCCCGTAGAAAAGAGTGAAGCCACGTGCTGTCAAATGTGGCTATGGCACAGAATGGGTGAAAGCACGGCTC
>JANBQA010000306.1:0-17978 GCA_027576955.1 Dimargaris xerosporica
AAGCATGGTCGTATCCGCAGCAAGGGCCTGGGCTGTGCTTTCAGTTTGGCTACTGCTTTCTAGTCTAGCACAAAAAGGTTGACCAATGTACACAGAGCGGGAGGTGTTGACGACAGCAGCTGTGGTGCGCCTCTGCTTATCCTTACTAGAACCAAACAGCTGCCACGAAAATCCGCCATAGTAGCACCGTTTGCACCGACAAAGCAGTTCATAATGGGCAGTGGGAATCGCAAGGTTGTCGGAGTAATGGCGAACTGCAAAACAGCAAATGGGGTAAACAGCAATATGGCACTGGCTGCGAGTGCTCAGTACTCAAAATGTGACCAAAATTAACAATGCGCATGCAGAAAAAAAGAATGACCACCAGCATCCCTGCCAAGGCCTGACGGGACAAGATGTTCTTGGTAGTGGACCTGACTTGGCGCATAATACAGAGGAACCACACCGTTAGCGCTGGTCCATGCGTCACACGGCCTAGAGTTTGTCTGTCAGCTGGGCCTGAGGCTCATTTCGGCCAATAGATCCCAAGTCGGGTGGCAGCTCCTTGGTCGAGGCTGCATCGTTTCTTGGCCCTGTTGCCCTTTTTCCACCAGCACCCGAGCGCCACAGCAACTGCCCAAGTGTGCGTCGTACTCCTCCTTGACTAAAAGCTCTATGACAATCCTGGCATTCGGCTGCTGCACCTATTAATCGTTGGTAACCACAGACATTCCACTTGCCCCATGCCAAGGCTAGGATCGGTTCTGTACCGCGTGTCCCGCTTGCCTCCGGGGCCAGGCCTGCACGACGTAAGTGAGCGACTCCCAAACCTTCAACCCACCGCCACGCCAAAAAACCAACCTATTTAATCGCGCGGGTTCAGTAGTTGCTAACTGCCGGCAAACTGAGACTGGATACACCCAGTGTGGCTTGTAATGTGCTGACCCATTGGCTCTGAATTATTGGTTACTAGTTTATCAGGAAACAATCGATACTATCCTTGTACCGCCAATTTGTCCACTGCATATACCGTAAGTGGTCTGCATTATATTACAAAGCAGTTAACGTGTGTCTACCGCCGATAGCAGCGGCAGCTGTCGTCCACTGATCCTTTGAACAACAAATAGCTTGTTGGTAATATGCGAATGCATCCTTGGTAATTATGAACAGGCATTCCTGACAAGCGCAATCGCCAGGAGATGCTTGTCTGGGTTCGGCGCGAGTTTGAAGCCCACCGACACGAAGCAGATCCGGTAAGTTCAGTTGTTACAGTACTTTCCTTGCTTTTGCCAAAACCCAACAAGGCATATCCCACGCACAGCTTCTTTCTGATGTGAACTCTGTTACCTAACGTATTATTTATTTTTCCTGGCTCTAGTCGATACTAATTTGACAGAGCGTTTTTTTTGAGATGCCGAGGGCTGTCGTCTTTATGGGAGGGGTTCTGGTGCTGATTAGGCCAAGATTCGTTCGCTCCGTTCTCACGGTCAACAGCAACTCCATCAGCTACAGGCGGCACTCGGACTATCGGTGCCGCATACTTGACGGCAGCCCTATGCTCGGCTCATCGCAGCTACTCTTATGTGTAGCAAGACTAAAAAAGCCACCATTTCCTACACCGAGTGTGACCCATGGCTGGTTCCGAGTTTGGCTTATCGTTCTCGAAATGCCAGACTTATTCCTCCCCACACACATACACATATGCATCGTAGTAGACAAGCAGCCATGTAATCCAAGCACCGTTGACCACTAAGGCAGAGAAATATTAGTACATTTATTTGGGCCAAGATAAAAAAGCAATGTGCTTTCATCTGCTGGATATGGTGGCTAAAACTATTTAACAAGTAGCAGCACATGAAACTTTGGAGCCCAGTTTTCCGATATCAGCGAATGATAGACGCCCTGGTAAGCAGCGATCAAGGCAAAAAGGGAGGGGAGAGGTATGAGAGAAATAAAGGGCGACAATCGCCGCTGGCCCTATGACTGAAATCAGCCCACTTGCGAGAAAAGGCTGTGTAGTAGTAATAGTTTAGGGCAGTTGCTGGCGAATTTTGCCCACAATCGTTTGAAAAGCAGTGGTGGAAGGCGAGTCTGGGAATTCCTCCATAAAGCACACCCCTCGGTCGCACGACTGGCCGATGCGAGGGTCCAGGGGCACACTGCCCAGAAATGGCACTCCCATCCGCTTGGCCATTTCAACACCACCACCCGATGTCGGCGCAAATATTTGGGATTCGCCTCGGCAATTGGGGCATACGAACCCGCTCATGTTTTCAACGACCCCCAGGATGGGGATCTTGACCTTTTGGCAAAAGTTGATCTCTTTGCGCACGTCCTGAAGCGCAATTTCCTGCGGTGTGGTCACGATGATGGCTCCATCGATGCCGCTGGGCTTCAGGTACTGTGCAATGGACAGGTGCTCGTCCGAAGTGCCTGGTGGGGTATCGACCAGCAAGTAGTCCAGGTCTGACCAGTCCACGTCGCGTAGGAACTGCTTGATCATCCCATTCTTTTTTGGCCCCCGCCAAATAACAGCCGCATCAGCATCGGGAAGCATGAACCCAATGGACATGACCCCCAGATTGTCTTGAACGTACACCGGGGACCACCCCGTGCTGCTTTGGTGGATTTGTTCCTTTTCTAGACCCATAATCTTGGGAATTGATGGCCCGCAGATATCGATGTCCACCAGCCCCACTTGCGGTCCATCCACGTCGTTGTGGCCATCGTCACTGGCGGTGGCTAGAGTATCGCTTAAGTCGGTATTGGCCAACGCAAACGCAAGATTGGCCGAAAAGGTGCTTTTACCCACACCACCTTTTCCCGACAACACCAATATCTTGCGCCGCACATTGGCCAGCCGTTCGGTAATCACCGCAATATCTGTGTATATCCAAGGCAAAGGTCAGCTTTCTTAAAGGTAGGTTAGAAGAGCTGGTCACTCAGGTAACTATAGAATGCCTATCTAAGCATGCTTCTTTCTGAGTATCTACTAGTCAGTGCACCCACCAGGGATAAATGAGCACGAGAAAAGGTGGGAGAGAGAGAGTCTAGCCCGTGCTGGCGACTAGCGACGTTGGCGCAGGACTTACCTGGGTCCGGGCCCTTGGGCGCAGTAGCACATTCCTGTTGGTTGGGGCACCCGGCGCAAGCACTGGCTTTACCTGCCTGGTCGCTTTCGACACCCTAATAGTAATAATGCAATCAGGCCAGCAACAACTTTCGCATTTACCAGCAGCAACGTTAGTTTCTATACGCGGCCATTATCCAGCCTTTTGCCCATGCGCTGGTTGGAATGTGCTCTGCAGCGACAGGAGTTGGTACTTGGAACAGCATATCGCTAGTCAACACTTACTGGACAGTTCTCGGGCGCATCCTTGGGAACTTGGGTCGCGTCAGCGGTCGCCATGGTTGCTAGGGGCTGATTGTAGTCGAGCTATGGCAGAGAAGCTGGAATGGGTATGAAAAGGGTACCAACGAACACCAGTTGGCGTAAAAATGCGTCAATAAATTAGCAATGTATTAACGCTATGAGCATACCAAAATGGATAGAATAGCAGTCGCATTACTTTAGGTGCGGGTGCTGTAGGCCCATATTGATTTTTTTGGCAATACAGCGCTGCCACGCTGCTCCAGCGCCATGCATTAGTCATCCAGGGCCACCACACCCAGCAGCAGTCATTCGCCCAATACTGGTCCGCTCAATTCAGGCCAATGCACGTGATACATTGCTGGCTGTCCACGGGTTTACCTCTTGTAAAGTGGCATTGACGCAGGATTGGCTGAGGGCAGAGTCGCTCAATGCTGAGCCCAGCTGGCTCCTCGCACAACGACCGCTTTAGAGAGTCTAGTACACATTCCGACGATGCCTATGTATGCCTGCCGATTACGAGAAACTTGGTTCGTACTAGCTGCCAACACAGACTGGATTTTTGTCCCCTCGACCGCACTCTGTAGACCTAGGTTTCGTGGTCGTTTCCTGAGCGCGTTGGAATTCAGCGACCACCGACAACCTCAGTAGCGATACACGCACACATCACCACAGCCCGAGCAGCACTTTTCCTCATGTCCATAGCTTCGACACATTCGCCTCCAACCAATGTACAGTTCGTGCGTTACGAAAATGAGGCGCAACTCCCGGGTATCCAGCAGGTGGTAGGCAGCAGTCTGTCTGAGCCGTATCCAATCTTCACCTACCGATACTTTCTGGTCCATTGGCCCCAGCACTGCTACCTGGTACGTTGGGTTAGTTGTGCACTGGCTACTGCTGGTATCAAGTTTTTATACCCAGAAGCACACGCCCGGTAAATTTCCTAACATTAATGCGAAAACCTGTCTTTATCGGGATACTGTTGCTCATTACTCGCTACCTACCTACCCTTAGGCGTTAGATGCCACCAACCAATGCATTGGGGCCATTATCTGCCGCCTCCAGCCCCACAAAAATACGCTAGGCTTTCAAATGGACCGCGGCGCCCAGTCTGATGGGGAGAAATTTGATTCTAAATTGGCTGTTCGGTCGGTCAACGGCGTGTTGGTGCCCTCGGCCCTTATGCGAGGCTATATTGCCATGGTGGCTGTAAACCCAAAGTATAGAAAACAGGGAATTGGTAAATAGCAAAATTAGTGTTTCGGCACTGTTGCTACACAAAAATCATAGAGCTTCATAGGTCAAGCAAGTTTATATAATAGCTGGGCTAAAATCAGGGGTTGCTTGCGATGAAATCACTAACTCTATGGCGACTCTGAAATCTGTTTGTTCCTACCGATAGGTTCCAGGCTTGTCTGCCTCGCCATCGAGTCCATGCTGCAAGAAAAAGCCAACGAGGTAAATTTGGTTACTGGTATAATGCTTGCGGGAGCCCCTCCCGTCCCCATTAGTTGCTTGACCCCACGGCTTTTTTTTGCGCCGAGCTTAGAATTAATGACACTAGCAATGGTGGTATTGCACATCATTTGCCCTTGGCTCTATCAGTCTTTCGCCAACTAATCAAAACTTTGTTTGCGCATGCGCTTCTAAACCGCAACAGATTGTGCTAGAAACCGAAGCTACAAACCTCCAAGCCATCCATTTCTACCAGCGGCTGGGGTTTATCAAGGAGAAACGCCTGCATCGGTACTACTTGAACGGTGTGGATGCCTTTCGGCTCAAACTTCGGGCCCCGGTATAATGCAACCATTACACCGTGAATAGTTTCTGCGAATTGGCTGCCGTTAGGTTGTTTTCATCTACAATCGATGCGACTGGTACTGCTGACGACAGCGGCTTGACTATCAATGCTGATATATGACACAGGATCAAGGGGATTCTTTAATAGAATTTACACAGACGATGCAAGGACCACCCAAAATTCTTGGTCAACCAGGTCCGATGCGGCGAGAAATACACAATGTACGGTTAGTGAGGAGTAAATTGCATGCGAAACATTAAGGAAAAAATATCAATAAAATCCGCGTCACTGATCATCTACCATGGCTGAGCGACTGGAGTCGAGTGGTTGCTGGCGCTGATAGTAGAGAGTGGGCAAAGTGGTTGTTTTTTCCCAAGTCTTTAGCTGCTCGCGGTGCTGCTTCCATTGTGCCGACTATACGAGCCCACCCAACCCATTGCCATAGAATATCCCAGAGGCCATTGCCCATACTTGACGTAAATATCTTGTCAACCGACCAACCACCAAGCCTATCTATACAGCATCCTTTTGGTGGCAGCTATTGCCCAGCGCCTGATCGAATAATCCCCCGGCCCAACCTGCGCCACGAATGCCATAGCGTGAGTACTTACCCTCTGCGCTGTCAGCTCGACTTCTCGCGCCTTGTACGCTTCCGAATCAATGGCCAAAGGCTCGGCGGCAACGTGCGATGGGGAGGATGGTGATAACAGATTCTTTTTTTCTTGGGCCAATCGGGCCTGTAACTTCTCTTCCACTTTGCGCCGCCGCCGGGCCTAATATGTTAATAAATAAAACAGCAGAGCAGGAAAAGATCCAAGGCGAATGATGGTTAAAAAATCAATACAACATACATACTTTTGCTCAAAGTGGGGGCGAGCATGATGGATAGCCAGGGCCAATGCAACATTAAACAGAGCACGGTTTAATCATTGGCAGCAAGCTGGTCCTGCCAGGTGCTGATGGGTACTTACGCCTGCATTAAGGTTTCGAGATTCGGTGTCAAAACGGCGTAGCGTTCCCATGACCATGCTTAACATGCGCCGACCACGGCCTTTGGTTTCTCCATCTATCGCCTATATGTGAATTTTCAAAAAAAAAGCACAGAGCCATGCTTCAATGGTTTGCCTTAAGAATCACGCAGCCACCGGTATGTACGCCAGGCGTGTCTATCACAACAGTGTAGAACAAAAGGAACTCTGTAGCCGTTGCTAAAGAAAGGTGTCGCCTTTGTGCGATTAGTAAGTCATTCTCGGGGATGGCTCGCAAGCAGAGAATAAGACTGCACGGGGTAACACGAGCACATTAATCGTCGACCTCTTCCTCGAATGCAGTCATACTTACCTCAGGCCCGCTGGGTCGCAAGAGTTTGGCGGGTAGGTCCTTGGCCAAATCGGTTAGAGGTTTGCGTTTGGCGGTCTTGGTGGCGACCACGGTAGACGAAACCGTGGATGCGGGTGGTGCCGAGGCCATAGCGGTGGCAGTCAATTTCACGCAACTGGTGGATGCTGTTTCCCGGTTAACTAGGTAGCAACGGCCTGCGAAAGGGCAGCATCACCAAGTGTATGCCAGTTGCCTACGAATTTTAAGCGCTAAAGCATGTACCCTTCCTCGCATGTGGTAATCCCTATTTTTAGGAAATTATCAAAGTGGAATGAAGAGGAAAGAATGCCCGGATACAGAGAAGACAGCGACACATAGAGTTAGTAGCTGGGACAGGTAAAGTAAAAATACAATAGCAGTCTCCACTGCCGCAAGGACAAAAAAGGGTCTACAAACTTACCAATAAAATCAAACGCGAGCAATGCAAAAAAGCACTGCGCTGAATGTAATGCGTCCAGGGCATCTTGATGCACTCGTCCAACACCCTCCCGAGGCATATCAGGGTTATGGTGCTTCAAAAGCACTGTGGTCTTGATGTATGCACTCATAGAGCTTTATTTTCGTAACCGCCGTGAAGCAACCTAATTGGCTATGGGGAACGAACAAGGCCAATTGTCGTTGGAACTCACCCTGGTTTTCAATGTGTTGGTGGTAACTTTAGTGCCGCATCTTTTCATTACTGTTGGAGTCCATTTATAGTTGCAGTCTATCCCGCCCATGGCTTCTTGGTTTTTATTACCTTCTTTGCTTGATGTATAAATAAAAGGATTTGAAGGAGGCCTGGGTCCTTTGGACCAAGCAAGGCCTTTTATCGGCTGATAGTATAAATAGGGCGAGATGACCTAAAAGAATCATTGCATCCACTGGCAGTTGGCCACAGCAAGGTTTCTCCGGACATTTGAACATGCTTGCGTGCCAGTTAACGACGTTTTATTTAGCTAGTGTGATGGCATCACATGTTTAGTTCAAATGTTTCCAGTTGTTGCCAATTGCTCACCTGCTCTGGTTAGGCATTCTTTTCAATGCTCTTAGCATCAACTTACTTTATCACAGCCTCCGTGGCCCCAGTAAACGAAAACCACGTTGCATATGCCCTCAGCCATCTGGCTCCGTTTCTTGCATCTGCACGAGCGTTACAGTCTCGCCTTGACCTGCGCCACTTCTCAGAGGGCGCTAGTTTTTTATTTCTTATCTTATTGACGGTTTAGGGCATGTGGTTGCACAACACGCGCCTGGCTTATAATGCATGGTGTATGGTCCCATCCAAAGCAGCGTTATCGCACTGCTATTATTTGCTGCCGTGCCCAATGACCCTGGCACAAAAATTAAAAAAAGGGCAGGATCAGAGCAAAGGTGTGCGCTTGATGTTATACAACCTACAAACGAACAGGAGCACAAGAAAAAGCCACTCCCAATCAAGGCCATTGGCACAAGCCGAGCCATATCAACGTGGCCCACAGGCAGCCAAAAGGACCAGGGCTACCACAGCAAGTTTGTTTTATCCCCAACCACTCGCAGCGACCATGCAGTATTAAAGTAAGGCACCCAGCGCCTGCCCACCTATCCCCCACATTCACCTTTTTGCTGGCGTTGCTATCTGCACTTTCTGTTGTTCATCGACATCCTTATTCGCATTATTCTGCTAGCCGCGCCTCTGCCAAAAACCTCCATCATGTTAAAGCACTACCCTGCTGCTGTTGCGCTTTTTGCACTGCTATGGTTGACCTTGGCCCAGTCGCACCGCATGGACCTTGATGATCGTAAGTATTAGTGCTGAGCATGGCTATTCTGACTTTGTGGCTATCTATATATTTGCTCTTCCAAAAAAAGCCCCATATAGTTCACCCATTTGGTTGAACAAGATATTGGAATGGCTAAAAGTCAAAACCATGCGCAGTCGGCGATGCTGTCAGCTCTGCAGATATCGCTGTGTGTGTGTGCACTAGTGAACCACGTACCCGTGCTAACTATGCAATGTGCCTTTGGACATGCAACTCTACGCGCACTATCATTTCAGATATGCTGGAAACCTGGCTTGATTACCTTGATGCATGTTCCAAAAATCCTGCTGCATCCGAGTGTGATGATAGCGCCACCATTATCCCGTCTCAAGTAATCAGCCAGAGCATCATGATGAACCAAGATCAGCCCATGAACCTCGATACTTATGACGAGCCTACACTCCTAAACTGGGACCCCTCGAAGACTATGGACAACAGAGACGAATCCACGCATGAGGATCACACACTAACATCACCCATGCTGAGCACCCCTGCTTCCCAGTATTCCGGTGCCAGCTCTGCTTCTGATAGCACTGAAGGCGCAAAAGATCAAGCAGACAAAAAGGCGACTATTAGAGCGGATAAGCAACGATTCCAACGGTTTGCACGCGAATATTTAAAATACATCAAGGAGATGGTTGGACGCATAGCTGCCGTGAGCAATGAAAAATTTACTGCTTTAGACTACTTGTCATTTGGGCAAAGCCAAGCCCAATTGGATTGGGCGGAGCAGCCAGAAATTGCAGTGGTCTTTTTTTACTGGAACGCCTATCGCGATCAATTTGGCATACACATCACATCTTTTTCGTATGACAGGCTTCTTGCCATTGATCTCAACGCCCTTTGCTTCAACGGAATGCGCCCAGCCCTTGTCAGGGCATTTGGTACAATTAGGCTCGATGCAGCAACTCTCACACTGGCTGCAGAGCGCAAAGTCAAACGCATCAATGAAGCATTTCAGGCCCATCTTGATCACGAACTCACCAAGCTAAGCATGGCGATCCAACAATTGCAAGATGCTGACTCAAAAGAAATCTGTTCAGGCTCCACCACATTTTATTCAGTGTCCGTTGGCACCAAATTATCTTCGCGGCTAACCCCGAACCCAGCGTTTCGTCTCATCGCTTCAAGCCAAAAAGCAAACCAAGCCAACAATGGGCCCAATCACTCAAGTGGCGACTTAACGATAAAAGCTGAAAAGTCTTACAATGGACTTTATAGTCGTGTCAGGGATATACAAAGCAAATATTTAGATCAAATACAAGGCATGATCAAAAATATCCAATTACACTCCACTGCTAATCTTGACCCAAAATATTATGTGTTCGCATCCCAAAGCAACGGGAGTATTTCTGCATATCAATTCTTGCATTGGCAATTGTATCTGTTGTACTGGAACCTTGAACTGGGCCAGTTTACGTACAAGGTGGCGACTGAGGATGAAAAAAAAGCTCTCAAGAAGCGTGACCACAGTCTACTGTTTAGTCGTTTGAAGTCTGTTTTGATTAGGGCTAGTACTTTTCCACCCAACACCGCTTGGGATCGTTTGAACACACTTATGCAGAACATGATCAACAGTTTAAACAAGCAGTGGCCAGCTGCTTCATTGCAGTCACTTTTCCAACTGCAACAAGCGTAAAGGACAAGATAAGGCATTGACCTTTCGGGTACTGTGTAGTTAGCAGACCATTGGCAATGAATAAATGATGTGGGATGCTGGGATCTGATTTAGGTGTACAAATCATATGTAATGGCATACCTGGACTGGTTTATAAACTTTTAATGAGCTTTGCTTGAGTTTGTACTTGACTGCTTAATAAATAGCGCGATGTGCTAGTCCAAGAGGCGCGCCGTATGAGCGTCAAACAACTACCTAGCTAGATGCCATAGCCTCTGACCACTCTGCCACACGCATCGAACTACGTAACTGGTTTCAGTGGGGGTAGCCTTGAAAATAGGGACTATGCTGTTTGCTGCAATCCCCTGCATAGGCCCAGCTTTATTATACCACGATACATATCTCTTCAGCTTCTGGTCTACCTGGGCTGATACCTGCTGCTTTTAACCAACTGGTGTAGCCCAGGCAGTCATGGGCTTACTCTTAGCCTCAGCACACTGTGCCTGGATTCTATTAACCCAGTGAATGATAATCACGGCACATACGCCATGAGCGTGATGACCATTGGCTACAATCACAGTTGACATGTCAGGTTCCTGAGGGCATGCGCTTCCCCGTGCTGTTGTTGATATTAGTTTTTAGGACATTATGGAAGTAGAGTGAGGTGGTAAGAATGTCCCTATCCAAGAGATGAAAGCAGAGACGCCTAAATAAGGGTTTTAGTTGATGGCACCGACAGCGTACAAAAGCAACTAACACTGCGTCCACTGCCATGGAAAAAGAAGGCCTTAAAAAGACACCCCCAGATGGCATATTGAAGTCAGGGTGCAATTTTAGTGCCTCAAAAGCACTGTGGCTTTGGTACGAGCACTTACATAGTTTTTTTTTGGCAACCGCTATGGAGCGACCTAACAGCTGGACCAAGTCCAGTTCCCTCATTACTTTTATTACCTTTTTGTGCTCCCCTCACCAGACCGTTGTCCTTTGGTGGAAATTCTCTAGGACTCTTTCCCTACTTTACTGCGCCATACCGGGCTGACGCCCATTCTTTTAACTTATCTGCTATTTTCGCCGTGTCTCTGGGGGCCTATTGATGCCCTGCCGCTTGAGGTCAGCAAAAATCAAACACGCCAGCAGCAACCGAAAAAATAATAAAGGTAGTTTTAATTTATAGTATCTGCTTGTATGCCCTAGACGAACTGTGCTCAAGACGCAGAAAGAATTCTAATGGCCCCTCCAGCTGGGTATGTGCCCTTCTTTGCCATCCAGGCGTACCACTGCAAGGCGGTATCACCCGTCGTTTTGCATGGTAAACAGATGCTCTTGGCTACTTCCTTCTACCCGCCGCTTGACCGTAAACCCAGGCGCCTCTTGCCATAATGGGCGACTTTGTATTTTGGCGCCAGGGATTGCTGGCAAACTTTTCTTAACGCCCCCTCCCATGACTGCTGTGACTGACTGGCGTAGCTAGTCGCTTGACCTATATTTGTCCGCTATTTTAGGCGGCCAATAACGCAAGTCTGTCATGGTCTGCCTATCCAGGAAGCCCGGCAAAAACCTTCTCACCTACGCACTGGCTCAAGGGAGGGTCGGTACATGCGACGGCAACCAACAGCTCGCTGTGCTTTGCAGCGGCAGTCAACGCGCATTTGACAGCTCACCTGACCCTAGCTCACCCCGTGGGTGACCAGTATCGATCACTGCGTCGATTGGTTCCTTTCCCGCGCTTTCCCACCGCTGCCTCAACCCGTACGCTGAAAAAGGCCCCACCATGGCCAACAATTTATTGTTCTTGTCCATGGCGCAGACTTGTCAGAGAGACTTTACTCCACAGCGTGACGGTGGAGCTAGAACCCAAAAAATAAAACTCCGCTCCCTGCCAGAGGTTGGCACGCCGCGCTCGATAGCGTATGTGTAATCGTGCGTGCTCATAACCCGTACCAGTGGTGGGAATGCAGCGAATTTGGGGGTGGTCAGTGGAGAAAAGACGGGATAGGACCACCGGCCCCTGCTTACTATCGATAGGCCACTCCCCTTGTTCTATGGCAAGTGAGCAGGGCGATCCACAACCATTCCAATTCCTTTTTGTTTCTTCCTGGGCGGCTGCTCTGGTAGGCCCTCACCTTCTTTCCTATTCAGCTGTCCCAATAATTCCGGCGAGGGATGAGCGTCGACCAGGGTATGACTGACCAACTCGGCGCTAAACGATGGGTGATCACTGCTGGCCCATCACCATTCGCGGCCTACCTTCCCGCTTTGGAGGGCGATGGCAGAGCAACAAAAAGTGGTTTTTGTCAAGTATCGCAGCAGTCGAATGTTGATTGCCCAGGACTATATATAGTCCGAAACGTCAGGTCTGCCCAGCGGCCTTGTTTCTTGTGTCGTGTCCGCTTTGGCCGTTGATACTGTTGACCGTGGCACGCGCATATCGGCATACGTGCATATAGCCACCGGGTGCGTCCACAACTGTGCAGTTGACTCTTGGTAAGTTCCCAATGCCAAGTCTGAGCAGACCACCCTGGCCATTGTGCAGCCAGCCGCCGTGATTATACCCAGCGGTCGGCCACCAATGCAGCGTCTTTGTGCATTCTTCTCCTGTAGAACAAGACTACCTATTGCTTGGGTGCAGCGCAGACTGTGCGCCACCTTGGCTCGGCCTATAACCACCACTGTGGGCCCACTCGCTCTCAATGCATTCGCTGGAGGCCTCTCCTGGATAACGAGAACACACACATGTATATATACCCGCATTGATAAACCTCGACGCTGCTCTAGTACTAGCTCACTATATGGTTCAAGGTATGGTCTTTTGTTTGTAGTCCGTAGTTTAACGCTGCTTTCGTACTTTTCCTTTCACTGTTGGCCTAAAACCGCTCTGAACCCACACTTGCTCTAGCTTACCCTTGACGTGCTAGCTAGCAAGCACTTTTTTTGCCCAATCCCGACTTCGTCCCGAGCACGCAAGGTACGCAAAGCAAGGCAAATTGCTCGTTAAACACGCTCGTGGTGCCCAGGGATATCCAACGGCCACTGGTATGGGATAATTGCGTACATCTGGTACCGTTAGCTGTATTGTCTCGTCCATTGCGCTTGTATTTTTTATCTGCATCAGCTTGATTCTCTGACCAGTCCTTGTGCAATGCTGCCTACCGCTTAAACATAACTGTGCTACTCCCCTAGACCAGACATATCCTCCAGCACCCCAAACGCCTGGTAGGTGTAAGCCACGCCAATAGTGCTTGAACACCTCTCCCCTTCTCCTCAACTTGCCGCGGCGTTGATACACCAGGATGTACCCCACTACAGGTAAACTTGTCTTAGCCAGCTTGGCTCTCCTAGCCTGGACGGGTATGACCCAGGCCGACGACATCTGCAACGGGGATCCGGACAAGGACAACTTTCCAAACAAAGTGGTGGTATCCGACGCTGCCAATTTCACCGTGACCTATGCCAACAATTACAAACTGGTCACCAACGAAATTTCGGGCGAGACGTATGGACTGTACTGTGGCTCCAACCCGCCGAACCAGGGTGGCGACGTCAAAAATTGGTATCAGGTACCGCTGAGCTCGGTGGCTGTCATGGACCGGTCCGTGCTTCCGTTTCTCGAGATTCTGAAGCAGACCTCAAGTATTAAAATTGTGGATAATCATAAGAACGTCACCTCGCCCTGCATCCAAACGCTGCTGCAAAAAAACGAAATCAAGCCTCAGCAGCAATCGGGTCAAGGCGACTGGGAAGGGATCCAGCTGGCGTTTACCGCTGCAGTGGATAACCGCACTTCATATGTCACGTTTTCCGCTGGTGACGACCGCATTCCGCCAGTACAGCGTGCCGAGTGGATTAAGTACATTTCCGTGTTCTACAACGCCGAGGAAACTGCCATGGAATTTTACGAACACGTTGCTGCTCAGTACGACTGCCACAAGAACAATGCCGCCAAAGCGAAAGGTCGCAATATCGCTTGGACCCGCCATTCCTCACCTCAGGGCCGTGATCCGGAGCTCTGGTCTTTTCAGACAACTGCCTATGTAGATGGCCTGACCGACAATGCGGGTGCCCACCTTACCCGCCCCAACGACCTCGACACCACGTCCACCGATGCTCTTCACCAGGACCTCAAATCAGTTGACTATGTGATTGATCAGACCAATTTTGGCGACGATACCGTGACATTCGACCAGTGGAAGGACCTGTTTGGGTACTCGAGCGATCCTGGCCGTGATGGCAACGTATTTTACTACAAGAAGCAGGTGTGGCGAGCGAACAAGCGCCGCAACCCTCTGGGCTACTCCGACTGGGCCGAGACGCCGTTGGCTCGACCCGACCTAGTCTTGGCAGACCTTATTTCCCTCCAGTACCCATCCTACCAAGACGACTATGACCTGCTATGGTTTGAGAGTACGGCACGCAATGCGACGCCCACCACACTAGGCCCCGGTAGTTGCGACGAAAAGGCGCTGGTATTCAAGTTCCCTTCCTGTCCCAGCAGTATGGACACCTCGCGGGAACGGCTCAACACCGACAGCAATGGCGATGACTCAGATGACGATTCGGACGATGATGATGACTCGGACGACGATGGTCTGGGTGCCGGCCGCATCGTGGGAATTGTGGTGGGCAGTTTGGCTGCAGTGGCTGTATTGGCAGTTCTGTACGTGTACGCTGCGCGCCAACGCCGCCGCCAGCGCTTGCAGGAATTCATCAACCTGCGAAATCGCAACAGCCAGGAGTTTGACGAACGTGAAGCCTTATAAAGCGTCGGTTGAGGTTGATTACATACCAGCTTCCCGGTGCTTTTCTGCTCCTGTTTCGCTATACAGTGATTCCCCTGTCATTTGCTTTTCTCGGTCCTCTCCTTTAATAATGCATAGCTCGCCTGGTCTTGATTGCTTTGTTGATCGCTGGTTCGAACCATGTCGCGCAATTTTGGTCAGAAATGTATCCTGCCACCTACCCTCGCACATTATTTTGTTGCCAGCGCCATATCGCTGGGTTGTATCTGTTTGCTGGGCTGATAAAGGAGTCTCTTTTTTGTCTATATTTCATGCAGTGCCGGGCTGACACACCAACAGCGTACGAACTGCACACCAGGGACCCTGCAAATGGCCCGTTCGACGTTGGTCTGATGCTGTCTGATGACGGGCAAATCACATGTGACAGTTTGGTTTCTAAAACTGCCCAATGAGCTGTGTTTAGGGAAAGTTTGGCGTCGGTTTCACCATATCTCTCGCCCAGCGCCATATTAGTGCTTGCGTTGCCCAATTGCTTTTTAGCGACGAGAGCCACCACAGCGTAATAAGGTGGCATACATCCATGCGGTCAGCTTGAGCCGCGATGCTTTCCGAGGCGCCCAGACGAACAAACGTTTGCGTACGTTGGACGCTCTGGTGATGGTGTCCTTGGTACTACGTGTACTTTTTTTCTGTTGTTTCATGCCAATGGGCGTGATTAATTGCGCATATAAAAAAACGAGATAGCTTAGCGGCCTATCACGCTGCCCACGCATGGCACCAAGAGCGCCTGCATTCCTCCCCGCTTCTTTCTTCGTTTTGTTTTTCTCTGGGTGTGTTGGGTTTAATTTTTTCGCCAACACCTATTGCTTAGGGTAGTTGCACCGCGTGTAGCAGGCTTTTTTATATATGGCACGCTGTAACTTTGAAACGGTTCACCCATCACTATGACTAGCACCAAACGGGAGTTGCCACCTGACTCTGGGAGCTGGGATCATTTTCAACCCGCCATACCCACCAGCATGAGCTGGGGCGAAGCTGGCACTTTTGAGAGCGATGGCGACGGCTGGGATGCCGACAACCGTGCCAAAAAGAAGCGGCGTCGGCCTGCCTATAACGGTGGGTATTACGATTCCGCAGTAGAGGCCTGGAACGCTGAAATGGAGTCGTCGTCTGCAGCTGTGGCCGAGCCTCGGCACAATCTGTCGTCGCGCGATATCCGGCAGCTATTCTGCGATATGTGGGATCCTTTTCCTGCTATCAACATGTCGTATATTGTAACCCATTATAAGAACAAGTACGGAAAGGACCTAGTATTTCCGTACGCCAAGCTGGTAAGTTTTCAACTAGTTGCTCAAGTCGATGCTGGGTCGTGCAGCATATGCGCTCCAGTCACGCTGGACGGCAAACAGAACTAGTGGTGCGCTGATCCTTTGCTTATCGTGCAGCAAGGTTGCGCGGTGTGGGGGGCATTTGGTCTCCGTTGCCTTTGCTTTCACTCCCAGTACCATGGTCCTGGAACGAACCAGTCGCAGCAAACCAGTCCACTTGGAGTAATTGCAACGCTCTAACCTCTGCTATGATTGGATGACGGCGACGGCCATGCCCAACCCTAATGCCATGTGGGTTAGAGCCAAGTCTTTTCCTACCTCGTCGTGGGGAAATTTGTGACCAAAAAAGTGGCCAATATAGAATTTGTGTTTCGCCAAGATCGGTTGTTTGCTGACCCTTGCGAGAATAGCCGCAGGCCTGTTTGGTACAGTGACCCCGTAACGTTGGAGCAGCTGCGCAAGCGAGTTGCCGCGCTGGTGCTGCCCGTGTCCAAGAATATCAGCTTGCTTGAACAGGTATATGCCTTGGTGTATGGGCCCTTGACATGCAAGCTACAGGTAGAAGGATATGAGTTCCGCACCATCCATGAAATCATTACATTTGGTTTGAAAACGGCCGAGCATGCCTTGAACGCCAGCAGTAAGCCAGTATTTGCCGATCGGTATTTGGAGCCACTGCACCCCTGCGAATACCCAGTTGGCTACCCTGTGCCCTCGCACTGCCATGCGCTGGCGCCCAAGGATTCCAAAGCTGAGGACGCGCCAGTTCTTCAATCACCCCCACTTTCACCGCTCATTCCTGCGAAACCAAACAAGGAAACAAAGCCGCCGGTGTCGGCGACGCTGTTCCCCAAAATCGAAGCCACTAGCCCATTGCTGTCAGCAACCAAATCTGCCGGCTCTCACCGACTGCAAGACCCACGTCTGGCAGCGCGGGCCCGCCAAAAGCCATTGGCTCAGCTGGTTGACATGTCCGTAATTTCGAGCAACGATATTGTGGATCACCTTAGGGCTAAAGCCCTGGGCGAAGAAACCAGCTTTACCATGGGCTCGGTTCACTCCGCGCTGCCGGTGACCAATGCGTCCCATGTGGATGCCAGTGCACTCCAGTCACCAAAGACACTCACTTCCGATCAAGTGGACGCAGCTGTTTGCCAAATCTACCGATTTATCCAGCAACTGCCGCATGCAATTGCCTAAAGCCAACACTTTTTTTTGGCTATTTGTTTTTCGCACCGGCACGTTGCGTGGAGGTCTTTAGGAGATAGATTAGATGTGACTATGAAAAAGGTATGGCAGCTAGCGTTGACAACTCGCCGCGAGAATAGGCATGCCTCTTCTTGTGACTGGGTCAATATAATGCCATACCTGTTAATCACTTGGCTCACTTTTCCTGCTATTCCCCATCTCTTCGCATGACATTATCCGTTTTTTTCTCCTTCCAGATAATGGACCGTTGTGTACAGCCATCGGTTACTTGTGCTGTTGTATTTTTATTAGTCAGTAGTGCTGCAAGGATTGGGCGATGTGACTGTGCTGTTCCTGCTATTAGGGGTTCTCGTTTTACTTGAGATAAACTCGCATGTGGAGAACAAATCATGACAGGAATACAAATTGACCACAGAATCACACTTGAAGGTATACACAAGATTGTTGATGGCCGAGAAACCCGATTGGCCGGATGGCAAGCTTGCGATGTGGGAAGAGTGCATCAGTAAAAGGTACCGTAAAACGGCCAATTTGGGCCTGCCGTAAAGTCAATCTTGGCAAAGTTGGGATGCACTTGCTCCATGCTCATGGTGGGCAGGGGCGTCCACGGCAGACCTGATTGGCTTTGGGCGTGAGCGATAATATCATCTATAAAGGAAGGAAGGTCCTCCGTGGTCATATTGGATTCAGTTTGGACAATCGCCAACAGCGCAAGGACAATGTTGGTGTGCCCACAGCGGGCGGCAAGGTACATCAAGGTATCAAAGTCTTGCTCC
>JANBQA010000307.1:0-17956 GCA_027576955.1 Dimargaris xerosporica
ACGTTGAACGCCTTGACGATCACGCCGGGCGTCATCATCATGGCCTCTAACGAGAGGCTGAGTGGCTCCTCGCAGACGGTGCAAAAGAGGTTGCGAGTGGATTGTGGGGTAATGAGCAAAAGCCGAGTGCACATGTGGCAGCGCAGAATGCAGCTCCCCAAACACTGCAAGCTGTAGCTAAACGTTGACCCCGTGCGAGGGTCGTGCACCGCGATCGGTAGCCAGTCGTTGTTCGACATGAAGCAAAAAATGTCAAAGGGTCGCGTAGGCGGAGGGAAGAGCGTATGATGCCCAGAGGACGATAAAGGTCTCTTTGTAAAAAATAAAAAAAACGGTAAAGACAACAATGACGTTGGCGAGCAACTAAAGTCCCCGCGACCGATCAATATACGCGTCTCCGGAGGCCGGGCGTTGCAACTCAAATAGACTACTAGTAGTGAATGCAATCAGAAATGGTGGATAGATGCCAAAGTAGCGCAACCAAGCGTCAAGTATGGTCACACAAAAGATTCGTAGCGTCAAATGGTTAGAATTAATATACTTTGGTGTGGGTGACTAAAGTAACGATCACATCGCAAGGGCAAGGGCGCCCCAGGGCGCTATTTAAAGCTTTTTTACAGCAGCGCTAGAGCCCGCACCGCGCCTAGGGCCAGTGGATAAACTCTGGCGCTGGACACCAAGTAGCGTTTGGCATCGGAATGAAAAATAATAATCTATCAGCTATGTAGAGTTTAACAATAAATTTAAGGAGAGTATAAAGAGTTGTACCAATGCCGCTGGAGGCACCCGCTATCCCCCATTGTGTGGCTGATTTCTTGTCTAGCGCCATTCATATGTTCCCCCTAGCGTCATTCGGAATCAAAACAACCATCACAACAGGAAATAAACATTCAGGGTCCTTGCTCACAGCCCGCGGCCGACTCTAACACCTTACCTTGGCTTATGGCCCCGAACCCCTCTCTGGTCCAGGAGTATATGTAGCACCGTCACGATTCAAAGGGTCACGAGAAAGAAATAGGATAAGGAGGTGGCGAAAAAGAAGGAACCGATTGAAGGAACCAGGGTGTAATGTGACAAATTCAGTCTAACCACATATACTCTAATGCATTCCGCGCTGGCCGTGCGAATATCCGCCAGTCTATACGAGCCCCAGTGTTATACACCGGTCTACTGGCCACTTTCAGCGCACCACGGACGGCTGGAATTTTGGGGGGGAGGGGCGCAGATGCCACAAGGTTGGACCCCTAATCGTCAGGAGATAGAAGGGATGAGCGCTAGAGACGACGAATTCATTCATTCGAGATAGCACGACGTGAGACTATCATACGATTGGCTGGTTTAACAGCGTTAATGGCTTTAAGGTCAGAGTGTTAGGGTCGTCAAAGTAAATAAACTTGTTTGTAAGCATAGTGAGCTACGGTGTAGCTGTTCACTCTCCTTCTTGCGTTTCTCATAGAGACCATTCGTTCCACCCTGCTACCACACCGTAGTGCGTGGGTGATAGCTGAATACGTACCGTTGGTGGGTGCAGGAGCAAAATAAAAGCCCCGGTGGTCTAGACTAATGCAATATTCTTTGGTCCAGAATGGCGATAAGCGGCCGCAAGCTGTGGCTGACAGGCTCTCTGCTAATTATCTAGGTATTGTATCGTCAAATATAGCGGGAAAAAACCTAAACTCTCTCAGTAAAAACGACCCACAAACCATACAGTTGTTGTCACATCAACGCACGGCAATAAATAGTATTGCAAAAGGTGGCGCATAGGGTGGGCCCATGGCGCTGCATCTATATATATCCGAGGCAGTCGCGCCAATGGGTCAAAGGGAACCAAGCGCACGCGCAAGCAAGGGTAGAGTGGTTGTGGCACCAGCCCTCCCAAACAAGGCCATGGACCAATGAGCAATGAATGCAGAAGCACGACAGCTCCGGTCTCCCGATGCGCCCGTTCTTGTCAACGCTCTACGCCATGGCCACGGCATGGGTCACCGAGATCGCTGCCGACTGTTAATGACATCCCTTTTGCTTCCTTTGTTCCTGCAGGGGAGAAAGGTGAGAAAAAGACGGGCGCGGCCCGGTATCTACTGCTCAACCTTCCTAAAGGGCCAAGCAAAGACAAGGGCCCCGTGCCAACCTATCCTTAGTAAGCCAAGGGTCTCCCAGCGGGCCTTGGTGCCGCCACCGAATAGGGGTCATAGGAACGCCTGTTCGCAAAGCGACCACAGGTTCCCTCTTTTAGGAGCGAGCATGCGATGTAGGAACGACAATCGTCCAAATTAATAAAGGGCACGGTATGACTACCACAGAGGCCATGGGCCTTGCATAGGACCCCTTTGGTCGGACTTTGTCATCAACGGCTTTCGGCACTAGCCAGGGTCTACATTTTCGTGAGGCGGCATAGGGAGCCTTGTGGGCTGTATCGTCACAATGGCAGCAAGCACCTCATCGTCCTCTTTTGAGGCCTGGGGCACGTTGAACTTTTCGAACCGATACTTTTGGGCAAGAGCCACCAAGGCTGAGAGGTGGCATGGACTGCTATTACCCGTATCTTTAGATCAAAGTTGCTCTGTTTAGTCGTAACCGGCATGAAAAAATAAACCCAAGACGCGGCTAAACCTCTTTTGGAGAGAGTACGCCACGGACCGTGTGCGCATTACGCATGCCAGGGTGGAAGGAGGTGGGGCGAGAAACAGCGATTGCTTAGTTGGCATTGCCGTGACCTGTCCCTTCTGCTCCCCAGCGACACCGGCCAAACAGAGCAGCACAATCGCGGCGTCCCAAGCCTAGTATGTGTCTCACCCATGCGCGTACACAGCTGTTGCCATGGGCCTACATAGAGCCAGGGTCTGGGAAAGTGGGACAAGCGTGGCCGAATGGCACCCAATCGTCCAGCTGCAGAGTACGCAGGGCCCGTGGTCTAAGAATTCCGCAGTGCAACCAACTGCATAGACGGCATAACATTTACCTGTTGCTTCCAACCATTCATACCGAGCCACCTGCCGTTTGTTTCATCGTTTCATCGGTTTGGATGAAAGCGAGGGTAGCAGCTGTGTACCCTACAGGGCATCGACCTCGTCGGCCATTACCACCGCCGGAGTGGGATGGACTACCTGCAGTTCCATCTTTCTCCAAGGATGAATCCTCGCCAGGCCCGAAGGATGAGAGAGAAAAGGAGCTGTAAAGACGAACATCGGTAGCCACTGCATTTGAGTACACCTCTCGCTATCTATTATCGTTGGCGTTCTTGGCAATGTATTACGCTGGACCAAAAGATAACGATGACGGCTACCATGTCTGGCTTCTCTCAGCGAAAATAATTATAGCAGTAACGATAGGGCCAATGATCGGCAAAAAGAAACAATGACAAGGCTTCTAGCTCACCCGCGGCCATAACCACCGTTGGTCGTAGCGAAACAAAGGGCAGAGCGGGGATCTGGGGGACTGGACCCGGTGTCCTAAAAATAGTGACATCACAATGGGCCCCCTAAAATATTTCGTCAATGAAGCAGGCCGTTGTTGAGCGGTGCATCTGTTGCAGACCACTTACTACCAACTAGCGCTGCTACCATATGCAACCATCGGCTGTTCACAGCCCCCAGTCGTAGGTATAGGTCGATTGAGACCATGGCTTCCTTCATCGCTGGCACGTAATCTCGGCACCAAGGTGCTAAATAGGACAGTGGCTCAGCAGGAACCAACAAATAGACCCACGAACATGGCTGAGCGTGCACTTGGCATAGCAGTCGCTTCACTGGAATGTCCGATTCATTGTGCACTGTAAGCAATGTTGTGACAGGGCCACATCCGCCCCTGCCCCTGGTATTATCCAGTCTCACTACATGCTATTCAGTTTATTACCACGAGCCACTCTGACTTCCCCCCTTCAATAAATTGCTCAGGAGTGATTACCTGTCCAACCGCTCTGCCCTGGTTGCTAGGCGTGAGAAATGCCTCCAAGGAGGCCAGCTGGTCTCACAATTCATCCTTTCTTCCCCCCCCTCTCTCTCTTCCTCCAAATAATGGGTCACTGTAGAATATACATAAGGTGGTTAGTAGAAAACGACCGTAAAAGAATATGGGCTATGCATGAGTGATTTCCAATTCAGTCAGCAAGCACAGATGGTAGCTACCGTATTGGGCGTTGGGGATGCCCGGTTCAAGCCTCGACGTCGGTGGGATCTCCAAAATCTTGGTTGGCCTACACTGTTTCCACCAGGGATCGATCGGTGCCAGTAGTTCCGTTTCCACTTGACCTGTGGGGCGATTAAGAACTATACTGTAGCGGCCAAATAATTTGCCCGCAAGAGGCGACTCTGCAACAATGCATTGCGGATCGGCCGTGTAGAAAATGTAATCCAACGTGCCCACAAACTGGCAATAAGTGGTATACGGTGGCTCATCGCTCTCAGTGGGCACCTCATTAAGCGATGGTGGGTGTAACCCTGGCTGGCTGTAGGCGCTAGTAAAGCAAATAGCGCCTTTCAACTGATTGACAAGTGCCTCCACATACCCCTGCCGAGCCTGTTCAGGAATGTAGTAAAACAGAGAGGTGGGCCAAGGAATACCCCAGTCTACGCAATACCATGATTGGTGCAAAAAGGTATGCTCATAAGCAATCAGCTTGATTGTCGAGAACAGGGTGGGTGGATGGTCGACCCACGGGGGCTCACAGTTTCCTCGTGCTCATGCATTCGATGCCGAGGCGACAGCTATACCGACCTCAAGGTAAGACTAGTTCATAAAAAAGGCAATGCGTTACTTACTACGGTGGGAAAACCATGCTTGCGCGTACTCCTCCATTGAGCTCACCAAAAGGTCGCAATCAGTGGCATTGAGGGGTTTGTTCACCATCCCTTTGTAGAGCGGGTCGATCGGTACTGTGTTCAAATCTGACCATTGTCATGCCAAAAGTGAACCAGATACCCCAAGTGCAGAAAGAGCATGGCCAAGTGGGCACCAAGCAACGGCGGAATTAGTTCTAATATGATGCGAACATCTGGCACCAACCAGCAAATTCCATCTATTCTCCACTTTCAACCATTGAGGGAGCACTTTTAAAAACTCCTCTGGTAGTTGCCTTTACCTCCAGCAAACACTATGGGCAGCCGTAGGTTACGATTGTAATTGCATACCTGCCGCAAGACCATCATGACTTGCAGCAGTCGCTCGAAATGGGCGCTGGACTTCCCAATGAGATGGCAGGTGACCACGATAATGCTTTCAAAGTTTTGGTCGGGCTGCTTCACGGGTTTGCCTGGTTAACCGCATGAATAAACAAGCTTCGCAGGCGTCAAAAAGTAGTTGAACAATGAGTTAATGGTTGCGCTTAATTGCAGCGGTTTTGGTGCGAGCTTCGAAGATGTTGACTAAAGCCAATAGAGACAACCTTTACCCAAAGGATGTGCACCTGACACGGGGAGAAAAGCTAGATCACTAAGCGCCGCAGTTTATCACACCCAACCCAACAGCTTTTTAAATTTGCCGTTGCTTACCCGCAAGAATGCCTAGTTTCTCGTTGGACTCCACAAGCTTGGGATCTTCTTCGAGGCCATCTCGTTCTGCGCGGCGCAATAGTCGCTGGACAGCGCGCTGCTGCTTGAGAAGTTCATTTCGTGCATCGCGGTATTCAAACCACACCTTGTCAGCTGCACCCACATGGTGCAGCACGGCAAAGGTGGCAATATTGGCATTGTGCGACGCCCACGATCGACTCAAGTCGCCGACCATCAGTGTATGTTTAGGGTCCACAGGCAAGTCTTCCAGTACCTGCCCCATTTCATTTAAATACCATTCTAAAATACTTTGGGTGCGGTTATGGGCGTTGAATACCACGCTCTGAAAATCTAAGAGCCGCCACTTTTGCAAGTCCCAGGCGATGCAGCACCCATGGCTCTGTTCCCTGGGCTGTTTGTGACGGTACCGGTAATGTAGTTTGCCCAGCCATGGGCGATAAAACGGTTTAAAGTCTTTTTCATCGTCCATCTCCTGGAGGCAGATAATGTCCGGTTTTAGGCGGCATATCTCGCCCATGATGCGATTGCGGCGGTTTTTGCCGCACAAGTTTCGCGGAGAGCTGTTGGGGAACCGGGCGGGATTGGACAAAGCTGGCGCCAACACCTAATTTGACGCATCGGGTACACAACGGTCGCAAGGCCAAGTAGCAGTCAGGGCCAGGTTTACAAAGTCCTGCGCCGTTGCTCACGACCGACACCAATAAACCACCAAACCCTACCCGCTGTGTTTGGCAAGGGCCACGTCAAAACTCGGCACCCCATTCGCCGGTCTGTACGTTTATTGGCGAATGCCTCGTACTCTCGAGCCCCAGTCACTTACATTGTAGGTCATAATCGTGAAACGCAGCGCAGGGGCCTCGTGCACACTAGTGGTCGAGATTGGCACCGTTTGCCACTGGCGCCAAACAAAGGCCTCTGGGGGTGGACACTCGGGGTCAGCCATGGCGTGCTTTGGAGTCGAGATTGAGTGCCAAAATGACCTTTGGTAGGGTAGACATTTAGCGGCCCGAGCAGCGAGTACCGTGCAAAGTGGAGAAGCAAATATAGATAGACACCGCTATACGGGTTCACAACAACAAAACTATAAACCATTCTTAACGCACGATAAACCAGCACCAGTCGCAGTGGCTCTCGACATGTGCAGGTGTTTTGGGCTTCCAGCTATTAACCACAAACAATAGACCAAGCTAAGCCCGGGGTGGGTGGCCATTGAGACGGGCAGTTCAGGTGGTCATTTTTTGAGCACCCGGCCAGTTCCCACCAAACTGTTGACAAGTTAGGAGTACCACTGCGTGAGCCCCCCCATCCCCCGATTGCGAAAGCCGCAGCATCAATGAAGCCTACAAAACGGCCGAGAGTCACCTATTTATTGCCAGTGGTGACAGGTAAGGGCTTAGGCGTCTTTGCCATCGATACACACACGGCCACAGCATGCTGCTCGGGAAGGAGTGGCCGTGACACCTCCATCTCGGCGAGCAGGCACAGGTGGTCGCTTGGAAAGTGAGCACTGGGGATACCAGGCTCCAACACCGACCTGGGCGGTATCTCGAGAATGCGCCGCACGCGGCACTGGGACCACCATGTCGCCACATCGGCCTCGGCATTCGCGTGATCCTGGCCATGGGTGCGAATGGGGGTCAAGAGTTTGAATTTTGCAGGGCAGTCCCCGCGTGGCCTGGGTAGCGCCCAGCCACGCAAAGGACGAGCAGAGTAAAAAATGTAATCCAGGGTGTTCACAAACTCACAGTATGTGGTATAGGGTGGCTCGCAGCACGCGGGGAGGCTAGTGGGGCACACAGGAGGGTGAAGCTCCGGCTGATCGTACGCGCTGGTAAAGGGACCCAAAGATGTGATCTGATCGAAGAACCCTTGGACATAGTCGCGTTTGGCTTCATCTGGAATGTAATCGATTGGCAAGCTCAGCTGAAAGGGGATACTATCTAAACCTGATGAACTCACGCCCAAAAATCAACAAGGCTGTTATTTTTGGTGGCCAAATTTTCCCCAAGCTTGCCATGGCACCCATAGGCCTTAATCACCCAACAAACATCCCAAAGATCGCATAGGCTATCTCAAAGCATGCCACTACCCGTGGGCTCGGTCAGGTTACTTACCACGAGTGTTTAGCTGCGTTGCGGCGTACAATTCCATGGAACCCACCAGTTTGTCAACATCCCTGGCGTTGAGCGGTTGGTTGACGAGCGCCTTGTACAGGGGGTCCAAAGGAATGGTGTTGAAATCTACGTCGGATGATACCCAGTCGCCAAAGGCGCACCCATGGTGCAGCATGAAGCTGTGAGCAAATGGGCCATCAGGCACCAAAGTGCCGTTGTTCCTTGAATAACACCGGCCAGGGCCTTTATCCTAGCCGACTTGTGGGATGATAACTTACCGCCAGCAAAGAGCACTGGGTAGCAGGTATCAGCGTTATAGATTTGGACCTGTCTCAAGATAGATAGCGTCTGAAGTAGTCGTTCAAACTGGGCCTCGGGATGCCAATGCAGGTGGCAGGTAACGACGATAATGTCATTATCGTCGAGGTTGGGCTCACTCTCTAGACCAAGCCGTGTATTGGTTCATGGCGCCCAAAGTAAAAGAACAGTGAGCACGCATCTCACCAACTGGTGTACGAACCATTAATCCACTGCCGCCCGCCGCCACCGAGCAGTTTGCTCCTTTACACTAAAATAAACGAATTCAAACACTCAGCACCGTCTGCCATTTTCCTTCCGTGCCATGGCTTACCTAACAGCTCATCGGTTGGTGACGCTGGGTCATTCTGCTCATCCAATGTATGGGGGCCATCAATGGTCATGCCTTGAAACATATCCATTAAGGCGCCAATTTGCCTGCGCTGGCGGACCTCATCTGCACGGCGAGCACACCACCGCTGCTCCGAGGGGCTAAGCCGGTGCAAAATCAAAAGCGCTGCGCTGTTCACTCTATTTGACCGCCATGGCTTGCAGAGCTGTTGGGCCGTGGCTCTACGATCAAGAGTAATGGCAAGACCGTCAAGTGACTTTCCAGTGGTCTCCAGATACCAATCGAGGAGGCCCTGCACCCTGGTTTGCCGGTTCAAAGGAATCGGCTCAGAGTCTACTAGATACCAATCGTCTTGGTTCCAAGCAATGCAGCAGCCATGGGATTTCCCCCGAGGCGGTCGGAAATGGCACTTGTAGTTTAACTGAGCCAATCGATGCTGAAAGAACCGGCGAAACTCGGTCTGCTCGTCCATTTCCTGAAGGCAAATGATATCAGGGCGGTAATGGGCAATTTTCTCCACGATCCGCTTGCGTCGGCTGTTCCGATTCAAGGCTTCGGGGGTGCTGTGCGGGAACTGGTCTTGGGTGGCTAAGCTGGGCGTGAGGATCTGATAGACACACACGAAAAGGAAAGAACCGCGGTAGCCAGGTTAGCAAACTGGTCGGAACTTGTCCCAGAGCTTGAAACTACCAGGACGACCTCATTTTAGGGCCGGTGTCCGTGACCTTGACTGAACTTACATTGTAGGTCATGAGCGTAAAGCGAACGGGTTCACCGACTGAATTGACGACATGAGCTTTGGGCACGGGCTGCCAGCGCCGCATGGGAGTGCCCCCAGATGGGTCATTAGTTTCTTTGGTCATTCCCGGTGCGCAGGTAATAAGCAGTCGGGTGTCCCTGATGCTTGTAAATAGAGCTAGGGCAGCGGGAAGAGGAATGTAAACCCAAAACAACTGACCAACAAGGTTCTTGGGTTGCCTAGATTTGGGATCGGAAACTCTGCATTTGGATTACCCCGAGGTTTTGTGACAAAAAATTGGCCCCCGAAACAAAAAAAGCAGGTGGGGTTGAAATTGGGTAACTTTCAGCTCGATTGGACTGTGCGAGTAGTCAGGTCGTAAGCGAGAGGGTCGCTCAGGTCAAAACCGATAGCGGTGCCTGCAGTGCCAAGCACGCTCATTTCAAGTCTTGCGATCATGCCTGGCTCTTTCGCCCTCGACACACAATTTGCAACCTGGCTTGCTCTGTACCTTTTTTGGTGATCCCGTCTGTCGGTCCACAAGTGCTATTCGGCGATCGTTGTCAAGCGGATTCCAAGTCTACCCATTGCCCCCCATGGCCTCGACTAGGTTATTCCATGGGGTGGCATGTAGGACCAGAAGGCGGCAGCTCCATTTGCTTCGCTTGGGGGTGGCTGTCGCTAAACCGCTGTTTGCTGGCAGCCAACATGCTCCACCGATTTGCCTGTTGTCCACCGCGTCAGCTATGGTAGGTGACATGCTTAAGTAGTTGCGCTAAGTATCCATGAAAACACTTGCAGCGTTGCGCTTCGTATGGTTTTTAAAATCACTACCACTACCCAGCAAATACACATGCCAAACCTTTACTACTTTTTTTGCACTAACGTATGTTGACCCGCACTTTTGCTTTTGGAATTATTGGCTTGTTCCTAATTGAGCATTTTCCAACGTCTGCAAGTACACAACGAAGTGACATTTTCAACGCCTTTACCCCTACTCAGGTAGCCCTCGATCCCGACAGTGCTTACCAGACAGCGGTAACCCAGAGAAAAGTCGCCAAGACCATGCTCCCGCTGGACAATACGACTATTGCCATCAAGGACAACATCTGCACGCAACGCTATCGAACGACTTGTTGCTCCCCATTGCTCAAAGGTAGCCTCGCTGGATAATGCCTGACGAATACTTGAGCAGGTTCCCGTATCTCTGCAGGTATAGCTGGACCCACCTTGGCATTGAGTACTTTGCATAATTCTCCCAATATTCATTGGCTTTGTTCACCATGGGTTGTGCTTTGTGCATTTTTATTTGGTCAACAGATTTCACCTCACCATTTGATGCCACTGTTGTGAGCCTGCTGCAAGATGCAGGCGCCTGGATTGCCGGCAAGACCAATATGGACGAGTTTGGAATGGGGTAAGTCCTGGCTAGCCTTCAGATGCCACAGTCTGTCCTTGGCCTAGCGCCAACTGACCCGAAATGTTTTGCTATGGCCAAAAAATCTTGGCCTTGCTCTCACTTAACCCTTTTGAGCGACGTTTACTGCTTGTCTTGGATGACGCTGGCACCAAGTTGCACTAATGCTTTAGTGATGAATGACGTGTTTTGATGCCATGTATGCTTAATACGACCGGTTGCCTACCAATACCATGATATTGCAGCTCAACCACCACCTTCAGTCCGTTTGGGCCAACCATTAACCCAGCGCCGTTCTTACCATTGGGCGCTCCCAGCCAGCCTTTATCCGACACAGTTGCCCAAGGACCACACCTGAGCGCTGGTGGTAGTTCTGGTGGAAGCGCGGCATCCGTGGCAGCAGCTATGTGCAATGCGTAAGTACCGAACCTGCGGGCAAAGTCACAATTTGTGTTTGGGTGCCTCCAAGGTATACATTTTTTGAGTCCTTCTGGTCACCATTAACCCAACCATCGCTCGGACACCTATGACTGTTGATGGTGGCTATTCTACGGTTAGAGCGTTGGGGACCGACACTGGTGGTTCAGTGCGGTTACCAGCGTCGTACTGTGGCGTGATTGGGTTTAAGCCCACCTATGGCCGTATTTCGCGGTGGGGCGTGGTTGCGTACGCCAACTCACTCGATACCGTTGGCATACTTGCCTTGGACATGCCAACGGTGAAGCGAGTTTATGGTGAGCAATATGCATTACATTTGAGAACAAAAAACCTACTACATAGCCGTGCCAGCAGGGTGCACATTCGTGCTTTAATGATATGAATCCTTCTTGGCCAAGTCTGGCTGCGTTGAAAATTAGGGCTGTAGAGCATACCCACCGATTTTAGACAATTTTTTACCTGCCCGATTAGTCCTATTTACCGATACTACGCATTGCACGTGGCATGCTGTGGCTATGTCTCTTTTTTTGGTTTGTTTCTCATGCAGAGACCCTCAACTGCCATGACCCACTGGACTCCACAAACATGCCTGAAACCATTCGTCAAACACTCCATAATGCCACCCACGTACGCACCGAAGATGCCATTCGCCGCTCTAAATGGTCGGCCTGCAATTTGCAGGGCTGCAGGGTGGGCATCCCAGCGGAATACCACGTCAACGAACTGAATGAAGCCGTCGTGAAGGTGTGGCAGCGAGCGGCAGCCCATTTGGAAACCCTGGGGGCCACCGTTGTACCGATTTCATGCCCACATACCCGGTATGCGCTGTCAGCATACTATATTTTAGCCCCCGCGGAAGCGTCTTCCAACTTGGCCCGCTACGATGGCATCCGTTACGGTAAGTACACCTGAGAGCAACCGCTCTATGATGCTTGGCGCTATATGCCGAGAACCCTGTGCCACCAACCCTGTACAGTTCGCTGGTTTATTGTGGCTCATTATGAGACGCTACTCCTGGAGGAATGGGTGGTTTTATTTCGTTGGAAATCCCTAGGCACGCCAGCGGACCCGACGACGGCTTCCGACACGCTCTACGGAACCACCCGAACGCAAGGGTTTGGCCCAGAGGTTCACCGGCGTATCCTGCTTGGCACCTATGTGCTGACCTCTACTGCATACGATGACTACTTTGTCCAGGCTCAAAAGGTTCGCCGTTTGGTACAGCAGGACTTTGATAGTGCTTTTTCCTTACCCAATGTTCTTCATTCGCCTGGCCAAGCCCCTCTATCCACCACCTCACCCAGCAATCACCCACAGGTCGATGTGATTCTCACCCCAACGGCGATATCGCACGCTCCATCGCTGGACACCGCCAGGGCGTCAACCGCATCAACTGAGGCCTCCGTGATCATGACCGGCTATGTCAACGATGTGATGACTGTGCCTGCCAGCCTGGCAGGTATACCAGCAATTTCAGTTCCATTTGGCCACGTGCCTAGCGCTTTTCAAGATGCATCGGGTGGTTTTCTAAACTTACCCGTTGGTATGCAACTGCTTGCACAGTACGGCGATGATGGGACACTGCTACGCGTGGCCGAGGCCCTGGTGCTGGCCCAACCGTGATCGCAGTGCTGCTTGGGCGACCCGACTTGCTGGCAAGAGCTATAGGCATGATCTAATTTAATCAAGGTTGGAGCATATAAGTTGGATTTATTGTTTTTTTGCTTCATGTCTTGCGGCAATAAAGGACCTGTCCCATGGATAACGTTTCCCTGGGCAATATGTAAGCTGGTTGGGCTGGTCAAAGCGCGGGGATCTGACCACACCAGATCAGCTGACCTAAAGGATGGCGGCGCCCAGGCCCAATATCCCCACAGGTGCCTCCATCACCCCTTGGAAGAGAGTCATGGGTGGTCCCAGCGGGCGGCAACGGAGCGCAGGGTGCTGAGCGGGCATCCACCCTATGCACCTTGTGGGCTGCCATGGACTTGTTCCGCCACTGATTCGACAATTTTGTGTCTGTCGCGTTATTTTTCTTTCTTTCTCTCGTATTTCCCCCTGCCACTTATTGCCCACTTTTGGTCAGCAATGCAACAGAGCTCAGCGTCGACCGCGCCCATCAGCGCCGGTACTTTTGGCAGCGGACTTCATCCTGTCGGATCGGCCAGCGGGATTGGCCGAGGTACCCCCACCCATGCGCTCGGCGGCGGCTCGGCCAATCTGATGGCTGGTCTCGGCAGTGGTGGCGGCAATAGCAATGCTGTCGCCACAAACGCGCACCCCATCGGCTCGTCCAGCGGGGGACTGAGCCAGATGGACGCGGCAGGGTTGCGATTCATGCTGGGCTCGCCTGCGCCGGGCGCCTCAAGCAATACGGGGACCGCTAATCCCTTGAACAACAACGCCTTGCTGCAATCGCTGACGGGCGCCGGCAGTCAATCGGCGACGTCGCTGGGCGGGGCAGCTACCTTTGCGGGGGGCGCTAACGCTGCTGGCGGCCACCAAACCGCGCTCAACTTGGCCAACGCACACGCCGCCAACCCCACGGCGTACCCACAACGCCTGGCGAATAGTGAGGAGAGCATCTATTCGTTGGTCATGGAGCTGTACAATCCTCCCAGCCGTGAGCAAGTGCTGTCCGAACTGAGCAAGAAGCGGGACCAGTTTGAAGACTTGGCGCTTGTCCTGTGGAACTCGTATGGGGTGATGGCCATCATCCTTCAGGAGATCATCTCGGTGTACCCGTTGCTGCACTCGTCGGCCCTGTCGGTGCAGGCATCCAATCGCGTGTGCAATGCGTTGGCTCTGCTGCAACTGGTGGCGGCCCATCCAGACACGCGGCTGGCCTTGATCCACGCCAACATTCCACAGTACCTTTATCCCTTTTTGAGCAGTACCAGCAAGTCAAAGCCCTATGACAACCTGCGTCTCACCAGCCTGGGCGTGATTGGCGCAATTGTCAAAAATGACAGCCCCGAGATTATCCATTTCTTTTTGCAGACAGAGTTTCTGCCTCTCTGCCTCAAGATCATGGAGATTGGCAGCGAGCTGTGCAAGGTTGTGGCCACTTTTATCTTCCACAAGATTTTGAGCGATGACGGCGGACTAATGTTTATGACCGACCACCCCCACCGCTTCTACATTGTCCAGCTGGTGCTCAGCAACATGATCGACCAGCTCGTCGAGGCCACTTCCCCGCGTCTGCTCAAGATTATCGTCCGATGTTACCTTCGTTTGGCAGACGACCGCCGGGCGCGTGAGGAGCTGCGCCAACACTTGCCGGAGCCGCTGCGCAACACCACATTCTTCAACGTCTCGGACGACCCCACCCTGAAGCGCTACTTTGCCCAATTGTTGCTCAAACTCTCCGACAATGTGACCCCTTCGTGATCCGATGCCATCGCCACCCTTCCCTCTGTTGCTCACTGCACACTTCGCCCGCTGGTATCCCCGCCTCGGTTGCATTGTCATCTTTGGGCTACCTATTTCTCGTGATTTTTTGTTGCCTGTTTCTCACTGTTCATGCACATGTACATTGTTTTTTTTGGGGTAGCCATTGGGCCCCTTTCTGTTCGTGTTATTCCCAGGTTATGGTCGTGGCAGGGACTGTTTATTCGTGTTAACCCTACAAAACTGCGCCAGCCCAGCCCACGGGCATGTATAACTCGCATTGTCCTACACCAACATCTCGGTATTTTCTCATCAGCGCTTGGTCTGCACGCATTCGATGTGGACTACCGAAAACTAAAAAACAATAACCTAGAAAGCGCTTTGCATCACTGTTAGTGCAGTCTTTTAACCGAATACAATGGCTGCTTTTATATGTATGCTACATTAAACCCAATAGAGGTCGTAAACCCACCAAACATTGATAAAATCAGCTATTTGCTGCCTGCTTAGCGTGTAAATTTTGGAGGGAAATTCCAAGGCCCTGGGGACTTAATATTTCCCACTACCACTGCTTTTTTGTTCACTCACCGTCGTTTTTGACCACAGCCAACTTGGACGATATGGCATCTTATCGGATGGGCCGCTGGCGCCATTCAGCGTGACGGTCAGCACGTCCCCTGCAGCTCTGAGATTGCGCTAGTTTCTTTCTCTGCATCTGTTCGTTGCAACGATCGGTAGTCGGCGAGCCAGGGGTTTGCTCTTGGTCCCCTACACCAATACACCCTCTCTCTCGGCCAAGTGTACCCAATCCAACTCGCTTTGCTCATCCATCGCATACTCACACTCGTGCGCACGCGCGTTCACTGCATTGACCATTAGCCATGGCCACTTCGCATCACCACACCGTTACTGAAAGCTCGCCATTAGGCACCCCTCAGGGCTGCTATGCGCTCGGGGACATTCAAACGGTGGCAGGGCGCAAGGTGACCATGGTCAAGTTTTTGGCCGAGGGAGGCAACGCTCACCTGTATGTGGTGGAAATGCCCCAGCTGCAGCGGTTGGCGGTTCTCAAACGCATCGCCGCGGCCGACTCCGAAGCGCTGGTGGTAGCGGAGCGGGAAGCACGCATTATGCAGCAGCTGAGTGGGCACCGTAATGTGGTGGAATTTCTGGCCACGGAGACGCGGCCGCTACCGCACGGCGATAACCAGGGCTATGAGGTATTCATCCTAATGGAGTACTGCTCTGCGGGCAGTCTGGTCGAACTGCTCAACCGCCGCCACCGGAAGCCACTAGAGGCCCGCGAAATTTACCGTATCTTTTCCCAGGTGTGTCAAGCTGTTGCCCACCTCCACTACCAATCACCGCCGATTCTGCACCGTGACCTCAAACCCGAAAACGTGCTCATTTCCAGTGATCTCAGCCGGTTTGTGCTCTGCGACTTTGGTTCATGCACCACTGGCCGAGTTCCCAGTGGCACCGCACTGGCCAGTCGCGACGTTACGCGGCACGAAGATGACATTCAGCAACACACCACCCTCGAGTACCGTGCGCCCGAGCTAATTGATCTGTACCTCAAGCGAGGCCTGACCGAAAAGATGGACATCTGGGCGCTGGGCGTTTTGTTGTTTAAGCTCTGCTACCGGTCGACGCCCTTTGACGACGCGGGCGAACTGGCCATCCTCAACGTCAATTACACCTTTCCCGGCACGCCAGAGCGCGATTCGACGATGAAGGATTTGATTCGATGGATGTTGCAAGAGGAGCCCGCCAAACGCCCTGACATTTACCAGCTGACCGAACGCGTGTTCCAGCTTCTCGATCAACCCTGCCCCACCCAAAACCGGGACAAAAGGAGCCCTCGCCACTTTGCTGAACCCACCGCAGCACCGGCCAAACCTACACCGGCTGTTGCCTCGGCGCCTCCACCCAACCATCACCGGCCCTCACCAGCGCCACCACGGTCAGTGGACGATCTGTTTGCTCCAGAGCCGAGCGCAGCGCCCTTGGAAGCGACCGTGACCCCAATGCGGCGTGGTCGACCGCCTCGCCGCGACCCCACTCCGGCAGCCCACTCGGCTCTACGAAACCCTCACCTTGACATTTTTGCCAAACCCGTGGCTTCACCCCCCACGCCCACCGGCCCACTCAAGGCCACCACCCAGCGCTCGCCGGCTGCCAAGCCAGTTTTTGATCCCACCCTACACGCCACGCTTGATCCGTTTGCCAAAATGGACCTGGCCCGGCAAGCCCGGGAACAGCTGGCATCGGCTAGCCAGGCGTCAACCACTCTAGAGTTCAGCTCTCCAGTAACCACCTTTGTCGATCACTGGCCGTCGCCCGATGACCCTGTGTTCAACTCGGGTATGCCGATCGGTACGGCCTCGGCTGCGCCACCGATGGAGTTTAGCAACTCGTTTGTGTCACCCTCAAGCCCCAAGGCAACTGCTCCACCCTTACGGTCGCACCCATCCGCCAAACCAACACCACCGACAAGAGCACCAGGACGGCATTCACCGCCCAAGCCAGTCAAGTCAGGACTTTGCACCACCCATGCGCAACTGCGCCAGCCTCCCAGCCCCATCCACGCGGCCCCACGCGATAGTGTGAGCGACCGCCCTGATACGTCGCCACTGTCGCCTATGAAAGCCACGCTTCAGTACTTTGAGGCCAAGGCCCATGCACCAACGGAGCCAGCGGTGAACCTCCAACCATTTGCAGCCAAAACCCCTGTCGTGCCACCAAAACCTGCACGCCTACACGCTGATGCCCAGCCGCGAACCGCTCCCATGCGTCCTTCTTTGAAAGCAACTGTGCCACCCACTGTCCCAACAAAACCCCGGCACTTGGCTGCTGGCCATGGAGCTATAGCAAAACCCCCGTTTATTGCGAGTGCTCAAACGCTGACAAGTACTTCCCCACCACCGAAACCGCCTCGCATGCGTCCCTGAGCACTATGCTCGGGCACGATGGCCTCCTTGCTTTGCTTGTTTATTGGTTGACGCAGAATTGGAGCAACGTAGTTGAAGTTGAATGACCTAGCCAAGGCCTGCCTGGTGTTTAATAAATATATATATTTGCACCATGACTGCGCTGACCCCGATACTGTAAATGCTTTGACCAGGGCTTGCCCGTACCTACCACAAGGCAACCCCATTACTATCAACGGGGCCAGAGTGGCCCTAATGCCAATGCATATCACACTCGAGCGGTCACTGTTTGCCGCATACCTGCGCCCACTTCTCTCATGCCCGGATTCGCGGCGGGAAAAGGGGCCAAGCACGGTTCCCAGCCAACGGGTACTAGATTCTTCCACGCGATTCGATGACGCTGGTTGGCCGAAATCAGGGCCACCACCAGTGGCTGACGCATGAACTGGACTGTGCCAACCACACGGTCGGCCTACGGGCATCATTCTCGGAGGTTCGGCTGGCGTATAAAGCTCTGCCCGCGGGCGCGCCTGGCCTGCTTTCTTCGTTGACCCTTTTTACATACTGTGTTTCCTTACCTGTGGCCCCGCTGCTGTTGGTGACCTTTGCTCGATATCCCTGACATTTCTCTTCATATCCTTGTGTAGCAACGCTGCCACCGCCTTCCCCGACAATCGACAGACTATTTAGAGAGAGAGAGAGAAAGCGGAAAGAAAAACTAAAGAACGAGCTTACCGTGACCAGCACTCCTTTCTGGCTCCCCAATCAC
>JANBQA010000308.1:0-17953 GCA_027576955.1 Dimargaris xerosporica
GAATCACAAATCTAAGCCAATGGGCAACTTTTGACTATCTGGCCCACGGAATGAACAAAACGTTTATTAAAGGGCGCTCCAATCCAACAGGCAGGTTGTGCGAGCAGCGTCACTGCAACAGGGGGCCACCAACCCACCAAACATCGTCCTCAATCGGCGGCAAGCCGAGCAGAGAACGCGGTAAGTTCGGCGCAGAGTTTCTGGGTCTCCGCCATAATGCCATCGGCTGGGCACGCTGCGGTAACCACAAACATAGGCTGGGTTGGCGGGGAAGCCGATGACTGCTATTTCACTCCAACGGAAAAAATTCGCATAGTATGTGCAGGGACAGATGGACAGGGTATAAGCTCTCTTGTTTAGCCCACTAAGATGAACCTAGTCGTCAGACCATGGAAAGCGCTATAATCAAGGCATTCAGCGCCGGTGGGGAGCTTGATCACACTGTGGGCGGGAAATAGGACAACTGTGTGCGGGCATTTCCCTGACACTTACCACTTGCAGCATGGTGATATAGTAACTCTGGCCACGGGTGGCGTTGAGAATATAACGCTGTTTGGCGTGCTTGT
This sequence comes from Dimargaris xerosporica, assembly GCA_027576955.1. Classification (NCBI taxonomy): domain Eukaryota; kingdom Fungi; phylum Kickxellomycota; class Dimargaritomycetes; order Dimargaritales; family Dimargaritaceae; genus Dimargaris; species Dimargaris xerosporica. The sequence goes on from JANBQA010000308.1 coordinate 567, forward strand.
GGCGAGCAAACTCTTCTGCGGAAACACCCAATAGGTCCTGTGGATCCATGACAAGGTAGAATTGGCCATCCCACCACCCTACGAGGTATATATTTTTTGCTTATTATATTGGCGTGAATAGAGCAATCAGGGCAGGGCCGAGCGAACCGCCGCGTGCCCTATGCAGCGACCATAAGTTCGTATTCCTAGCTGGCACTTACCTGACTGGCATTCCACTGCGCCTCCACCTCCCAGGCCTTGGTCCCATCGTCAACCGTCCACAGGATGCGCAGGTGCTGGGTCACGTCGGAGGCATTATTGACGATGATATCGCAGATGGTGCAGTAGTAATCGGTGCCTCGCAACGACAGCGAGTGTTGACAGGGTCGGTGGGCGTACGCCATTAAACCCAGAGGATCGTTGGGCACTGGAGCATAGCGTGGAGCGCGTATTCGCTCGCGAGCCTTCCACCCAGTGACCACCACCCGTGCGTGCAGAAGCGGAACCTGGCAGGCATTTCGCAGCGGGGTCAAGCGTCGCAAATAGCTACAGGACAAGAAGCCGCGTCGGGTATCAATGGTTCGTACCCGCGACTGGGATAGTTCGCTGAGGTTGGCAAAGAACGGCTGCAACCCACCGCCCCCATCCCCCTCGCCAGCGGAATCGGCGCTATGACTCTGGTGGGACTCGGAGGTAACCATGTTGCTGAGCAAGACCCACTCGCCCACTCGGCACTGGGCCGCCTGAAGCCCCAGCGATTCCCAGCAGGTGACATCAAAGATGCCCGTTTCATCCTGCACGCGCAGTGCAAAGCGGTCGACCCGCTGACCCTGCTTTTCAATAAACATGTTTTGGGACACAGCAACAATCTGGCCCACAAGGGTCATGCCACTCATTCGGGGCTGCAGATCGGCGACCCGTAGGCGGTGCGGGTAGTTGGTGCAGTCCATAACTCCGTATTCATCAACGGTGGCAAAAGGCAATGTGAGCTGGCTCGATGTTTCTTGCGTGCCTTGGGTTGGCCTGGGGGCGGTGGTTGTAGTGGCTGGTGCTGTCGAGACTTGTCGGCTCCGCGGAATAAAGAATAGGATCGTTTGTGGTCCGTATTCCAGCTCCACCACGGCCTCGGGCGAATCTGGGGCCGCGTTAACGGCAGCTAGCAGGGCATGCGCTTGAATCGTGGGGTGGTATATTCCCAAGTAGTCGCCTTTGCCAAGCATCGTGGCCAGGGGTAGCTGTTCGTCCCACACCACCAAGGCGACTGGCTGACCTTGGGCGCTTTGCGTGCTCGGGTCGCTGACAAAAATCTGGGTTTTTTTCAGGTGCCCGTCCTGCTGCGTGGATCGCGGGGCCGTGATCATGTTGACTTTGACCCACAGCCGAAACTCCTTGCCCTGAGTCACCGCAGCGGGAGTGATATCGTTAAGCGCATCCGCGGTGAAGTACGTCTGCAGGAAGTGGATATCCGTTTGGATCTGGGCTGAAGGCGTTGGAAATGGCTGGTCACGGCTGGGGGTATTGGGAAGGGGCGTGGACAGCGACTGGGTGCCATAGCGTTGGTGATGATGCGTGAGGTCTTCAACTCGTACGAGCGCCTCCCAGCTGAGCTCGAATAGCATCAAGGTTGTAGGCAGGATGCGAATGGATTGCCCCGCTGACTGCACGACTCGAGCCCCACTGAAGCGAACCGAGCGTGGGCACTGGAGCACCAATCGGTAGCTGCTATCGGACGTCAGAAAGTAAAACTTTTGGTGCAAGTAGAGTTCGAGAGTGTGCATGGCGCCATTGGCGCTAGATGATGCCACTGAGAGCTCGCCCTTGGTTGACCCCCGGGAGCCTTGAAGTCCAAGTACCCAGATTCGTGTGTTGGGCAGTACCCTTGCCGCTACCACCTGCATTTCAAACACGCTTTGGGGCGTGGCAGAGCTATCCATCAGTGATTCCACTGTCGAGTATCCTGTGTCGTCAAGCGTGCAATTGCAACAACCACTCTCTCTATATCAAAGGGTGGTGAGATTCGATGCTGTGAGTAACGCTCCCTACATAACCAAGTGCTGGGCCAAAGGAAATAACCTGCCTGGATCAAAGATGTAGCAGCCTAACCCATGGCTCAACTACCCCTGGCCCAATTCACGCCAAAATACTTACGTTTAGAGAGTCCATAATATTGGTCGTCACTGGTATCCTCCCGCTGTTCCCCGTTTGCTCAGTCAATACAGTTCGTAGCATGAAAAAAATAGGATGAGCTACCAAAGCAGTACGTCTGTCTGGGTGAAGGCATGTTGCTGCGTCAGGCACAGACGTCCCGGTACCATATGCCTGGGCCTACGGTTAGCACAGTCGCGCTTCACTGCCCTAAAACTTACCCGCCCTTCCAGTTCGGTAAGAATAATGGACTGTGTCAATCCCGAAGGATACTCGTCCAGCACATCCAATAGAACGGTAGCCACCCACCCCCTGGATGCCATTGGCCGTAGTGCCCAGGCGGCGCCTCGTCCCTGTGATGGTTAGCTTTCATATCCGAGCGATGCCCAAGGTGCGTGGGTGTGCTGGCAGCAGCCGGACGACCAGGCCATGGCGTGATACCACTTACCAAGGAACGGTCACCGGTGTATTGCTATTGGTTTTGTCAGTGGTAGTGGTCTGCGTGGTGTGAGAGTCAAAGCGCGCGATTGCAGCCGCCACCAGGTTGTCCACCGTGTGCACAAAGTCCATGGGCGACAGCGGTAGGCAAGGTGAAGTGGTTAGGAGGCAATACGTACGTCTTCTGGGCAATGCGGCCAAGCTTGGGATCGCGCGTGACGGCAGAACTAGCAAAAAGGATGGAGCCGGGCGCGCCAGCCAAATTGATCTGGTGGTTAAAGCCCCGCTGCAACTTGCAAACCGATTGGAGGTCGGCTGTTGCAGAGAGCTCCGTAAACACCTTGCATAGGGCTACGAGTGCGTAGAGAGGGGTACTTTTTTGGAGCTCCGCGCTGCCACATGAAACAAGGCTGCGCTGGGCTTTGAAGCGCGCAGGGCATTCGTCCCTGGGCTGTGGCAATGCTCTCCAATGGGCGTGCGACTACGAGCCAACCATAAGCAGCCTGGTCTTTGACCCCTTGTGTTGTGGAGCACGGGAGCAGTTACGCCCCTCTGGCTGCAGACAGCTTGAAGCGGGGCGGGGCCAAGGATGACTGGGGTTTTCTGTGGTGACCCACCGCCAATTTACCCATCTCGCGACTTGCTTTACTCCCAGAAGGGCTAATCGATTCCTCTTTCTTTTAAGACCGTGCTGCTCTCCCACTGCACACTTGACATTGCCATCAGGGTTAAAGTTTGCCTCACCCTTCCCTAGACCAACGCATGGATGTGGCCTGGCACGCTTCTGTTGTTCGATTCTTGAATATTTATTAGCCACCACGGCCCTTACTTACCACGCCCGGTGCCCAACCGCCCCCACCAACGATCCCAGCCCAACCGAGCGGGGAAAGGGCACACAGTGGCCAGCACCACCAGGACTCTGGACAGTGCCTGTGCAACAACACCCGCGCGTCCTAAGCCATAACCGCTGGTTGCCGTTCTCGCTGTTAATAAGCAGGAACGCGTAGCGATACCCTTGTTTCTCAAAGCTGCCACGGAGTCACGACCGCACATTGAGGGCAATTGCCCGCGAGCTTTGGGGGAAATTAACGCAAACCAACCACGTTGATTGCTGGGTTCGTGGCTGCGTTGCGTTGCGTTGCTCGTCCCTCCAATTAGCCCTAAGCGCACGTTGCTGGCTGGAGTGAGCGTACTGTCTTTGCTCGCCAGTGATCTTGGAGGGTCGTTTATTTTCTCTTATCGTTCGACCGCACAGGCCATTCGTCAACAGTTGCCATGAACGCAGCAATCAACGGCGCCAAGCCGTCCACCGACATGCGCAAACTCAACTTGAATCGGATCATGACCGTGTTTAGGCACCTGGCCCGCAACAACAACGCGGTGGCGCAAAACCTAAACCAATCGGTCGTTGAGTTTGAAAACAATCTCTTTCAGCGCGCCCAATCCGCTGCCGATTACACCCGCATGGCTGAGCAAGAGCTGCAGCGAGTATGCGCACGGTTCGGTGTGGCTTCGGCGGATACCGCACCAGGCGAGGCAACTGCACAACCAGTCGCTGCTCCACCCGCTGCTGCTGCCACACGACCCCACCCGATAGCGGCCGCTGCAGCACCTGGACCCACGGGCCAAGCGGCGGGCAACCCCACAGGCCAGGCTCCCGCAGCAACTCAACAGCAGCTGACCGAGGCACAGCTAGCGACGTTGTTAGCGGGAATCTCACCCCAACTCGTGCTACCCGAAGACCAGCTGAAGACGTTAAGTCAGCTTCCATTTGCCCAACAGCAGCAGTATATTCGGGCGCAATACATGAACGTTAAAAACCAGCAGACGGCTTTGCTACAGCAGCAGAAGCAACAGCCAGCACCGCCTCAACCTACCAGTGCGCTTGGGTCGGCGCCACCAACGTCGCAAACCACAGCCCCTAACCCTGTGGCCAACGGTGCTACCAAAGACAATCAGGCTGCGTTGCTACAGGCCCAGCGTGCGGACTTGAACCAGTTAATGGTTACTCTGATGAGAAACCCGGATGCATTGGTCTCGTTTGTTAGCCAGCTACCAAATCCTGCTCCTGCTGGCGGGGTGCCATTGAAGTTCCAGCAGCGAACGGTCACAATTCCCAAACTGTTGATCGAAAAGCTGCAAATGGAAGTCCAGCGCCGCCAGAAACAGCAGGAAACCGCCTCCAATCAACCCACCGTTGTATCCAACAGTGCCGGTGCTCCTCCCAGTAATCCAGCTGCTACGGCGATGGGAACCCAGGCTTCTCAACCTGCTCCAGCGCCAGCGATACTGCAGGCGGTACCTCAATCGCAAGCCTTGGCTACCCAACCTTCCAATACAGCAGCAAAGGCGTCGAAGCCTCTCGCCCAGGCACCCCCCGCTGTATCAGCACTCCCCGTAAGTTCGCAACCACCCACTGCCAGTCCGGCCGTTGTACCCACAGGCCAGCCCATGACCGGCAGCGCTCCACCACTGGCGGCAGCAACAGCCGTGGGCGGTGACAACTCTTTTGAACAGCAAATGCGCCTAATGGTGTTGAAGCGAGTCCACGGACTTGATATCTCCGAACACCTCAAACAACTGGACGACAAAGACAAGCACCTCGTGCAGCAACTCATCATCGAGTATCAAGACATTGTGGGCGCCCTGGAGACGGTATGCGCAGCGTTTGTAGCCCGCCAGCGCGATATGCACCCCATGTTCCAGAGCTTTTTGAATATGGTAAGCGGTCTGTGGCTTTTATTTTTTGTGCGTTCATGGTCGAGATATAGCACAACCCTACTTGTAATCAAGGGGAGAGTGAGCGAATGACAGTGGACAAGGTGCCACTTGGTGTGCAGCTCGGGTTGGCGTTTTCTGATCCCGGTGTCTGTACGCCCGTGACTTGTCCTGACAGGCATGACCACGGCCACGTTGCTGTGTGGTTTACCTACCTATCTATAATGCTGACCTTACAATGGGATGGGCACCACCAATAGAAAGCGTTGATTTTCAAACAAATGGACCTGTTTAGTCGCGACCAGTACATTGTGATCCCGGAGAAGCTGAGGGATATGTGCACCAAAGTCGAGGAATTGGTCCACAAACTATGGTCCTTGGTTCCAGGCAATCGACCGCTGCCACAGCGCCGTAGCGTTGCTGCACAACAGGCGCAGACTTTACCCACTGCCACCGGCACAGCTCCAGTAGCTCCCGTAGCGCTCTCGCAACCACTGGTGGCCCCAGCGCCTGCTGCATCATTGCCAGTAGCTCCGGTCAAGGCTGAGAAACACGCCCTGAGCACTAGTGAGATCAAGCAGCCCTCACGGAAAAAGGCTGCCGTTAACAAAGGAAGCACTGGGAGTGCCACGCCAACGATGACCGCAGCCAAGACATCCAAAACTGAAAGCGCCACCCCTACTGCTAAAAAGGGCAAGGATGCTTCGACCGAGTCACCCACTGCGAGCAAAGGCGCCAAAGCGTCGACGGCGCGGGGTCGGACCACCAAGACCAGCCGGCCAAAGAAAGAGTCGACGCGTGCCAAGGCCACAGGCACGAAGAAGGGAACCAAGGCCACCTCCAAGCCGTCGACTCCGGTCATTGCTGCCAAGGAAGCGGGGGGTGCGGTGGGCATAGGATCAGCAATAGCACCCTCCACGACGCTGCCTACCGCTAGCAACGTGCTCACCACCCCAAGTGCCACATCAGGGAGCCTACCAGCCGTAGCAGCAGCAGGGGCCTCGGCCCCTGGGTCGTCCAAGCCATCGGCATCACCTGCTCAAGCACCCATCGTGGCGCCGTCTGGAACACCCCAGGTCAAACCCACACCCGTCAGATCCTCGCCAGCAGTGACAACACCCAAGGCTCTAGACCCCGATGTCAAATGGACCAAACCGGTGGACTACTTTACAGAGATGCTCCGTGGTCTGTGCTCGTCGGGACCTTCGTCCACAACGGGGCCTCCACCACCAACCAACGCCACCGTGCCTGGATTGTCGCTGGCGGCGCTTTTCGGTCCCCCGCTTGCCCAGCAATCCCAGTGGTTTGACTAGGTTTTGGGTTGGCTGCCATGAACTGCAAAGGTGAATGCGGCGGCTGTTTGCTTTGCTATGCTTTGCTGGATCCAGGCACATTGATGACGTCGAGGAGCTATAATCCCCCCCCTGAATGCAGCATTTGCTCGCGGTTGTTACCCTGAAGGTCTCCCTAATCCAGTGCACCGCCATGTAATTTAACCCCCACCACCTTGTTCCTCTCCGATTTCTGCAGGATATTTAACGCACCCACATAGCCCTTTGCTCCCTTTACTTTCTATTTACTTGATTGCTAATTTGATGGGTCATTTGCATTTGAAATGTATAGCACACCTACGACAAAAAAGACTGGGCATTCGCATGCATGATAATACTCGCACTCGCTTGGGCAATAAACCTCCTCCCATATGACAGTCATGGCTGGGCAGAGTGCTGTTAACAACTGTTCTGTGTCGAGAAAAAAATAGAGGGAGTGGGTCCATTAGTTGCTCTGGGAAAAGTAATGGTTGAGGCGAGACTGACGACTACAACCTTCCAGACGTACGCCAAATCCTTTGAGCAGCACCTCAATGAAGGTGGGAAGGGAGGAGGGCGAGCTTCAGACGTAAAGATGTGAGACGAACCTAGTATGTGCGCGCCCATACTGATACAGCCAAGTGAACAGGCACGACTCCAGAGTGCAATACCTGTGCAAATGGAGAAATGTGGACACAGCCTAGTACCATGAAGCGACAAGACAACGGAGATAGGCATGGCCCTTGAGCATGGCAATTTACGCCCAATGGCGTCGAGGCCGTGACGGCGGTGGGCCTCCGCGATACCAATCGGAGCCAGGAGGTCCAGCCGGTGGGTAGGCGCCTAAGTGCATGCCATTATTAGCAGGCATTGGCATTCCGGGCACTGGGGGGTAATATGGCGATGGTCCAGCTCCCGGAACCGGCGCGCCCGGCCGCGGCGGAGGCGGCAGGGGGATCGCACCCGTCGCGTCGCCCATGGATGATGGCGACGCCTGCGGTGCATCGACCTCGGCAAAGAGACGGTTGGGCATGGCCGAGGACGGTTGGCTCTTTTTGGCCTGAGCCGCCAGCAGCCGTTCTGCTGCCGAACCATGGCGCTCGCCTTTGCCGTCCTTTTTGAGCGAGTAACTCACATTGATGGGCTTGTTGGCTAAAAACTGACCGTTCATGGCTTCAATGGCCGCGTCGCTGGAGTCAAAGTTGTCAAAGCTGATAAAGGCAAACCCCTTGGAGTTGCCCGTTTCGACGTCGCGGGCGATCTTAGGCGGGTGGATGATCTGACCAAATGCGGTGAAAGTGTCGTACAAGAGCTTTTCGTCCACGTCGGGGTCGAGATTGCCAATGTACAGCGTGGCACCAACGTCGACGACGCGCTTTTCAGACGAGGATTTGTTGACGCGCAATGGCTTGCCGTAGAGCTTGACCATGTTGAAGATTTTGATGCAGTAATCGGCATCTTCCTCTGAGACAAATTCACAAAACCCGTAGCCCTGGTGCTTTTGCGTCACGCGGTCCTTGGGCAAGTACACATTGACAACTGGCCCTGCTTGTACCATGAGCTCCCAGACTAGCTCGTCGGTGCAGCGATCGTCCAAGTTGCCAATGTACACCGTCGCATCCTGGTTGCGGTCGTGGACGTGGGCCATGCTAGCAGTGGGTGAAATGCGATAAAGAAATGAGAAAATCAATGGAATGGGGACGCCAAAACGTGCAGGGCGAAAGAGAATGCCAAGGCACTGTGTTGTCAATCAACAGTCAACGGGGGAAATGGTGCTACTTGTGGAGTTGATGGGCGCGTAACCAAGACAGGACAGCAGTGCTACCAAAGGCTTGGGAAAAAATATATCTTGGAAATATGCTTGGCGCAGAGCAGGCATGGTATGGTATGGTTTGGCTATACCGAGCTTATTTGCGCTAGCTGGGTCACTGCGTACCGTATTGGCCAGCGATGACGCATTTAGGGTGATGCGCTCACGGTTGTAACCCACACATGGAGTAGTCTTTCGTAATTGGTTTGGTTAGTTTAACTAAACAGTCGAGAACATAATTGCTATACAAACTATGTGCAATCCATGAGCAGAAGCTCCGTCACCCCTGCCAAGGACAAGGAATAACACCAGGCATTACCTAGTGACCATACGTTGAATAAAAAATTACATTTTACTATAGCATTGTTCAAAATAAAAACCATTAGCTGGTGTAAACCAGCCTTGATATCAATGACTACAAAAGGCAGTGAACATAAGAGTTATAATTTCCTCATATTCCCACTGGGACTAGTGCTCTAGGATGACTATGGCAAAAGTATCTAGTCCCATACAGGAACATGGTTCTGTTCAATCATGTACTAATTCAAGTAATAGGCCTGATCTTGTGCCAAGCTGTCATCGCAGCAAACCTACTGGCTTTCCAAACGTTGGAAACTGTAGTACTGTTCTCTGAATCGCTTTCATTCTAATAAACATAAGATTACTTTGACCCTTTATTTGCCACGCCCAACCCTACAGCTGTTAAACCTCTGGTTAAAATAGGTCAGAAGTATCTTCGTCACCAAATGTAACAATATATATATTTTGGCCATAAGTACGTAGGTAGTAAGACCGTACATATTTAAACGAAAATTCTATGCATTGTTGCTCATTCGCACTTTTCCACGCGTCAGGATCAGGTGGAGACTGAAGTTCAAGTAGGGTTTTCACAGCATTTAGATTTGCAGTTGACCAGACATACTGGGCACAGTTGTACAGCCATTGAACTTTGGCACCTTTGCCATTTCCTCTACGATGGGCATCACCAACTAAATATTCGTAACCAGGGAAGGATTGCTGAAGTGCTAAGATCATAATAAACTCAAAATAGCTGGGTGCATACTCAGGATAGGCCTCGACAAAAGCAATAATGCCAGGAAGTTGGCCGAGTTTTTCTGCAAGCACCAAAGCGTCATCCTTTCTGTTATTCGCCACCATCCTAAAAATTATAGAGGGAATGACATCAAACACCAGCACGTTGGTGAGATAATAGCGGAGCTGCTCGATTTCACCACCGCCAATGACCTCAAGCCAAAACTGATACAAGAACGCACGAGGGTTCATGGATTGCGCATCACCAGTTGTCATCAGTGTTTGATTTTCTGAATTAGTACCCTGGTTGCCTTGCTGCGCCGCCGATGCCTGATTGATAATGTTTTCAAAGTTTTGCAGTAGATCGTCGCTGTCCAACATCGCAAAGAGTGCTTTAACCACGTTTAAAATATACTCGGTGTCCTTTGCTTCGCCGATAGAGGACAGGCTATGCTTGATATTTTTCAGATCAACACTATTATTATTGAAGTATAAAGCAGGCCACTGCACCGAAAGACTATTTTTGTCCAGGTCCAAGAACGAGTATTGCTGCAATAGACTGGGGTATTGAACATGCCACAATTGTCGATTATTAGGACTTATGTTTACGTAATTCTCGAATAAGTTAGCAATGGCACGAAGCTCAAGCTGGGCACCATTGAGCAAGGTGTGCAATCCAACTTCAGCGGCTGTTCCTTCGACTGCTGGCAGCTTCAGGAAATCACGTGCAGAAGCGAATACCTAGAGTAGGTCATCGAAGCAGATAATAAAACGCAATGCTGATTTGTGAGTAATTGATTATACAGTAGCTAGCAGCTGTTTGCACTGCCGCGCCACATGTTGTGTGCAAAGCTACGCTTACCTCACTGCCAAAGTGTATTCTTTCGACGTCCTCCACAATCTTTCGTGAAAATTTAGCCGTGTTTTGGAAATTTCTCCTACCACTACTTGGTAGACGGGCTGCGATTTTCTCTAGTACTTCGGGAGGCAAGTCATATAAGTTTAACGTTTGCCCATCCCGGGGATTTTCATTGGGTGGCACTTCTGCAGCATCCTCACCCTGCTGTGGCATAGGTGTTGCATTGGCCAGGCTAGTAGTAACCACGGCTACCAACAACCAGATCGAGATACGAGCCATAGTGAACGGAGCGTCAAAGGGTGGGCGCGGGGTGCAAGGAATGAAGCAGCGTTGGCCCGGCGAGACTAAGCGGACAGAGGCAGGCTGAGCGCACTGGGGCGTAACGAGCGCAAGGAATAGGACGGCAAGTGGCAAAGGCCGCTCAGCTAGGTGAAAAAAGGCTGCGGTGGAGAAGGCTGTTGATGTGGGGGTGAGGATGTGGGAAGAGGGCGACAAACCAGCAGGTATTTATATTGTCACATCTCAGAGCCAGATGCAGGAGGTGCCTTACCAATCTGTGTTTTTCAAAGCCGCCTCACCTAAACCGCCAACCACCGTGCACACGTATGGATACAGTGGTGCTGGGGTGGGTTGAGCAGTTGGCTGGCAAACCTTGGTCTGCTGCTCTACACCCAGTGGTGGCTGGATAAGCCACCCCGTGGACCATGAACGATGGACCGTGCAACTGTCGGCAAATGGCTCATTGGTGGCCATTTCCTCGTCTTTTCTCTGCCGCGTGCTGTAAAAGAGCAGCTGGTGGGAATGCTGGATGCGTACAAGGGTCGCACCAGGCTATTGATCTTAGCTAACCACACTCCTTTGCTGCCTCCCTAGGCCGCGATGCAGCGCTTGAATGATAGAAAAATACTGCTGTCACTGTTGAGACGAGCCCCGACTCCATTCACGTATCATGTCCGCACCAATAGAATTAAAAGGTGCCCAAAGACAAAGGTGACACATTGTGCTCATTGTCCCTTGCTGCCAGAGTGCGCCTCTTTTCGTTATGTTTCTTTGCCAATGGCCTTTCCTGTCGCTTCTGCTCGTATCTGCTCAAGCCAACCAGAGCGACAAGGCCCTTGTAATGGACCACACTGCTGCACCACGCCCATGACCAGGTGCTGGGTGGTATCGTTGTACAAGGCACTGCTAGCGACCATCGGCTGTTTAGACTGGCTTTGGCGCTGGTCATCCTAGAGCGCGTGCATAAACGGCAAGAGCACTGGGCCCGGTGCATTCTTGAAGCGCTGGGCCCTTTCGTTGTTGGGCTCTATCTATCCATCGGCATCGCCCACCCACCAGAACAGACTGGTAACATCCAGTGCGCCCTTTGGTAGCACACATACGCACATCCAATAGCGACCAGGTCATTGTCAGCGCTTGCTGTGGATGGCAGATTGAGGCCCGCCAGCATCCAGCAACGGTCGCTTGGTAGAAAGGCGAAATGGCCATTGCACTGGGCAACTGTAGGTCAGCTCAACAGGCAGAGTGGGTCAGGGCTGCGGATGCATGAAACGCTATGTGTAACGCTCCTTTGCCATCCCATGGCCACGCTGCCCATCAATGCACTGCGGCCACCCAAATACTCTTTGCTGCCCACCACTGTGTCCCCAAGTGGCCAGCCCGTGCCAGGCATAACCAGAGAGCCAGTCAACGAGTCGATAAGTACTTGCTACAGAGATAGCTATATCTATAATGCTGTAGGACCTTTTATAGGTCCAAAGGATGAACTATAGCCCTGGGTGGCCAGAAAGTGTTACCCTATTTTTAAAATAAACCATCCACCGATTTATCACCCATCTGCGCATGGCAAAGCGCCCACCAGACTGAGGCATACTTGCACTTTTGGTCTGACGAAATCCACGGCGCTGCATCGACATTGTTACCACTTCTATAGTTTTTGACGCATGCCTTGAGTGCGCTGCCATGTGTCTGGGCAAGACCTTCCTTTTATCGGCAATGAGCGTCATGCTATAGCACTACTGCTTTCCTTCTCTTCGCCACCTCTGTATTATAGTTTTTGGCCACATTCTGAATCCGGCCCAAGCCCTTGCATTGGCCAATCTTTCATCCCTTTGCCTCTCTGGCGCACAAACTTGGCCGCTGCTACGATTGACGGTGCCCACTCTCGCCTAGCTGCCTTCCATGTCCACACCGCCCCTTTGCCTCGCCCGTCGTTCGGTGGACCAGCAGCACGGCGACACGTCGGCAGCGGCGCAGACCAAAGCAAAGAAAAAGGACATCCTCTCAGCAGTACCGTCAGACCAGCTGCTGTCCACAGTCACGAAACTGGTCAACCGCCAGCTATTGCAATCGACCCAGGCCGCTGCAGCCATTGCCGTGGATCTTCCTACCTCTACCACAACGATTGCACCAGAGCTACCGGAACAAGCCAAAACGAACAACCCTGACCAACTGACCAGTCAGTTGCGACCTACCAACGATGCTAACCTCAGTGATGCCCCACCGACTGGCTACGGCGTCCACGAAAGCGTTCCACTGGACCAGTCCCAGGCGGTAGCCAAGAGTCAAGCCAAGAAGAAACGAAAGAAGAAGAAGAGGCAGCAGCCAGATCTACCAGCCACTGCCGGAGAGCTCAACGCCTCACACCTTACGAGCACCTCTCTCGGTGCAGTTACCAGCGGGGCACTGGGCCACCTTCAGCCTGAAATGTTTGTGCCCCCGGCCAACTTTGCCATGGTGGCACCGTTTGTGTACCGGGCGTCGTTTCCATCACCCAAGAACTTTCCATTCCTATTAAAACTGGGCCTCAAGAGCATCTTAACGCTGGTGCTCGAAGACTACCCTGAACCCAACCTATCGTTTCTTCGGGACCATAACATTCGCCTGTTTCAATTCCGCGTCCCGGGCAACAAGGAGCCGTTTATTGATATCCCACAGGACGCCATCTGTTCCGCATTGACTGTGCTCCTTGACAAACGAAACCATCCGGTGCTTATTCACTGCAACAAGGGCAAGCACCGCACAGGGTGCCTCGTCGGCTGCCTACGCAAGCTTCAACACTGGTCGCATAGCGCCATCTTCAATGAATACCGGTTGTACTCGTACCCTAAAAGTCGTCATTTAGACCAACAGTTTATCGAACTGTTTGACATCTCCCAGATATGGCCACGGGTGGACCGAGAGTTTTTACCCAACTGGCCAACCCTCTTTTAGCATCTGTGACGACTTGAATTATCAATCAGCATCAAACCTCTGGCTTGCTCAGCGCTGTCTGTTTACCTATCTATCACTCCCTAGCTTGCGCGTGGTTTTGCTTTTGCTCTTGCCTCTATGCAAAGGACAATAGTGCAGCATAATAAGGAGAGAGAAGTGAGAGAGAGCTGCGAATAAACCTCGAAAGAATTTCGAGGCACAACACCCGACGGGAACACATACTCACGCACACATCATTTGCTCAGTTAACTACAATAAGACTCATAATACTTGCCCAGAAGTTGGGCAATAGGTCACGATGTATCGTCGATGCGAGATGACGCTGCTGAAGAAATAACGGTACGATAAATATCAACTGGTGTGCAGTCATTATCGTGTGCCCGTTGCTCGCCACAGATGGAGTTTCTCTCATGCTATGCTCGTTGCAGCACTATATTTGCCCCGCTGGCATGGTTCTCGTACGCTTGGTTGCGTCACACCTTTCCTTGGGCAATCGTTTATTTTTGACTGCACTATATAGCTGTAGAGGTAGAAAGCGTTTTAATGCTTTTTTTCTTATTTAATTTTCTCTCTGTCGTCATGGTCACTCTGTGAACATTTACGCCAATGGTCCACCATAAAGCAGTGTGGTATAGGCGAGGTTTAGTGATACATGGCTGACCCGAGCATGCCCATGTGCTCGAGACCCTGTCGCCACCCAGCAGCTATTTAGCCCCTATACACCCAGGGGTGTCTTGAACTGCTCGTCGTTGTTTTATTAGTCCGGTCAAAAACAGGGCACCACTGATGATTGTGCGAATGCCATACTGTATTTTGGGCACAAGGTGACTGGGAGCTGTACAGCATTGTTGGGCGTATAATCCCTGTTGACTCGCACATCTTGCGCGCCGTGATACCAAGCCCTGCATAATATTGGCGGAGAACGACTGGCGGAACCACGGGCAGTAGGCTGGTGCTGGTCTTGGTTAGCCAGCCATTTCCCATGCGTGCAAGGCCGGCCACCTGTACCCGTGAATAAATGTGGACGTGCGGAAGAATACATGTTTCTCTCGTTCTCGTTTTCTCTGTTAGATACACCCTACCTGACTTGATGCTGCTTGTGAGCTGCTGGTTATCAATGGCTTACTCTACGCCTAATGTTGTAATGGGTGGCTATGGGCCGCATTCCACCACCCCTTCTCTCTCCCCTCACAGTGTGAACATCCCCACGCCGTGCCCTTGCTCTTTTAGCATCGATGCCACGAGCCCAGACTTGGGCTGTGAACTCGGCCTAGCTCCTTTATCCCAAATTCAGCTTTTATCGTATGTAGCCAAACTGGTACTCGATTGGGTTCCTTTGCAATCACTGCAAGCACGACTACTCGGAAAGTGCAGCAACTCACTGACTAGACAATGAAAGATGCGGCCACAGATTTCATAGTAGTTCTGCCCTGCGTTGCACATAACCATGGTACCGGCGACTGGATAACCCAGGCTATACAGCGCTGTGCAATGCTATGGTCTGTTTAAGCAAGAATTGGTCACGCCTCGCAACACCTGGTTGCATATCCAGGGTAGAAAGACCCCGGCCATTACCGCTGCATCGTCTTTTCTCTTTCACCCACACACACCCTCTAGGCACATGCACCGTGTGACCTCCCGTGGTCGAATGTGGGTCGTAGAGGGATGTGCTTGGGAGGTGGTGGCGTTAAACGGATATATTGGGGTGTGTCGTTTTGCCAGTGTCGCTTGGTCATGTTTGGTTAAGAGCCACCCACGCACCCTCTCATCGCTGCCTCTCTCTCGCGCACCGTTAATCACCACCGCCCATGCCCTTGCTCCCCTCCTTCCCCAAAACGCTATCGTCAAAGTTTTCCCTCTTCCTTTCTCCCTACTCTCTGACCAATAGGGGTTGAGCCGTAATAATCAAGACTGTTTTGGATCTGGTGGCCTGTTGCCTAGCGCCGGCGCGACGAGCCTGACTGGTTGCTTGTGTAAACCACCGTCGTGTCTGATCTCGTCTACCCCGACTAAACTCCACAACAGAGTAATGAAACGATACAGCGGCTGCCCAGCGCTTTTGTACCAGCCAACAAAAACCAACTATGCTGAAACTAAAAGGATAGGCTGGCGGGCGTATATGCCCGTGATGGCACCAATGCGCCATGGGCATTTCAGATTGGCGCTATCGGTCAGGGCAACCATACGCTTAGCATTGCTCAAGGGCGCGAGGCCTGTGGGTACAGCAGAGATTTGTAGTCACGGTTTGTGTAGTTGCCAGGGTTCTCAACATCAGCTGCAGCTGTTTTGTTTCAAAAATTACACTCTTTTCAGGTGTGTAGGCTAATCCGGACACCCATAATTATTAACCGGTCACCTTGTCAATATTAGCAATGATGCCTAACTGGTGGTGCCTATCGGCAATGAGAAAGGGTAGGTGGCAAATCCCTGCAACCCTTTGCCCACTATTGGTTACGGTTGCTGATACGGTTAGTATCATTGTTATTGCTGTTGCTAGTGGTAATGAGGACGTAGCATCGTAGCCAGGGAATGTGCCAAGAAGCATCAGAGGAGGTAAGAAGAGGGCCATCCGTTGAGCCGCTTAGGCCCGTCGGTGCCCACCGCTCCTATACCAGTCATGAGGTTTGAAACCCATTGGTGCTGTCTAATTTTTGCAGCGATTTTGGTGCAATCGGTAGGCAGGCTAGTCATTGGAGAGAAAGCAAAGAAGGTACCCTAGTCAGAGGTACCTATAACTAACCACTATTGCCAAGCAAGTGCTAGAAAACTCCATGCGCACCGGTGTGCCCAGCCAGAGATCACATAGGCATGATTGATGCTAGTGTGGAAAATGTCGTCTTTTTCGCTGAAAGTGGAGGTATTTCCATAAATTGCCGCGCTCAATGTTTTTTGCCGTGAACAATGCAACAAATAACATTGCCGTGAAATACGGGTTAAGTGGTGCCTCTTTTGGTGTCAGACGAGGACTAAAGGCTGCAGCAAGTGCAAGGCGGCGTCTAAGATTGGCACATGCTAACCTAATGGGACAGTGGTTGGACAACGTGTAAATCGCTTCAGCTAAGTGCTTACCCTTCCTCCTTCCCCCCACATGTTAACCCGGGGATCTTTTAACGGTGTTTTTTGGGGGCACCAGAGACAGCCAAGCTTTAGCTGCACCCATGCGCACGCACGCCCAGGGTCAGAGGGCGGGGTGGTGTTTACACACATCCTGTTTGTTAGACATCGTCTCATGCATCGGATGCCCTAGCTGTGCTCAAGCGCCACATACACACACATACAAATAGAGACAAGCATGCAAACCTGTAAACTGCCTCACGGAAAAACGCCAATGGAGACCCAGGAGGCAGCACATCATTGGCTGCAGCAAAAGGCAACCCTGGTGGTATCCCGAAAAGAACTAGCAGCATGGAAGCAACTGCTGCCCCTGACCATCGTACACCCTAATTATCCAGTTGACTAGGTGGGCAAAAGCAGAGGCAAAACGTGTTCGTGTTATGATGCCACCATATACCTGATATCTTAGCAGCAGTACGAACTGGCCCATGGCGTTGAGCTTCGTTGCATCGTAATGATCAAGGTCGTTGGTTTTCACCGGCATCCCTTGGCAAGCTCTCAACAAAGGCTGGTGAGTTGCGGCCATTTGACCGAAACAAAATAAACCCTGTTTGCGCTGCCCTATTCGCTGACCCAATGGTTATGCAGCTGTGAGCCATAAACGACGCGCTAAAAGACCGTGACCCAGCCCACCTACAGCAGGATTCCATCGCTGGGGCTATCAGATCTAACTCAAAAGCGCCTTGCTCGGCCAACATTCCAAACAGCGGCGAGAACAAAGGAACCACGACCCGAGACGTTGCAGCACAGCCATTGGACATCATGCTGG
>JANBQA010000309.1:0-17920 GCA_027576955.1 Dimargaris xerosporica
TGCCCCGCAGCGCTACTGCCACTGGCCATTCGCTGCACCGTCGCGCCGACGGTTCTTCGAAGGGGAGTGCAGGGTCATCATCCATCAAATCATGGAGCAGAGTTGATCAGGCCGCGCGCCTCGCCAGTGAGTCTAGTGCTGGGTCAAGCTCCACCCCCCCCCATTCATCGCCCATGCGCACCACTGAAAGAAACGAGGGCAATCAGCAAGCTATTGGGGAAGAATACGGCACCTTCTTAGGGGAGGGAGATACACCAACAGACTTTGGGTTATCGGACTTGAGCTCGAAATCTAGGTTGCCTCCCCCTCATCAAAAAGCTGTATCGCCCGATCACGATTGGAAAGCCGGTAAAGACGTCAACGATAAAAGTAGCAGACCTGGTGAAATGAGCGATGCACGTCTGTCCCAAGATAATAATTTGGGAAACAATGGCGTCACACCAGCCGTTTCGTTTTTCGACGTCGTTATTCCTAAGCAAGCCCCTGACTCAAATGATCCTATCGCAGTGGGATGCTATGACGATGGAAAAAAGCTCAAAAAGCAGCTTGACGCAGGCCTGCTTCGATTTACAGATGATGAAGAGGAGTTTTATCAGACGGTGAAAGGAGCCATTAATTTATCGGAAGATCCATGGCTATCGGCGGATAGTCATGGGGCCAAATTATTACTCCTATGCGACAAAGTATTGGCTGAGATCGAGGCTAAACCTCGTGGCCCAATGAAATACGATAGGTTGTTTGCTCTTTCTCTAATCTCTTTTATTGAAAAGAACGTAAAAGACTCTAAGCTGAAAGACGCGTTAAATGATGCCCGGGTATCTGCCTTTGATTATTTTGGTACTTACTTTCCAGCAGACGCCAAGGACATCATTGCGGTAGGTCTTCTCAATATGAAGGCAATGAACCCACGTGTTGATATTGACAGTCAAACGGCTACGGTATATGATTTTTTTAATCAGTATGTCTTTGGGTACCGCATCAGGCCCACTAATGAGTCTGATACGATTGTTCGGGACTTGATATCCAGCGGTGGGTCGGAGTTGCCCTCACACCTCACTAGGGATTTTTTGGATAATAAGGCTAATTTGGTAGAAGGTTTGATCGTGGAACTGGGTAACAATTACCACGAGGATTGGATTGAGCGTATCCTGAAGCATATTGAAATAGAGACATAGCCTATTTCAGGTATAGTTTGAGGGGAAAAAGCTTTTTCGTCAGTGAAAAGATTTTTACCCAAAGGAAGAAAAGAGCCCAGCCACTGGGTGGCCTGGGCCTCTTACTTTCTTCTTCTTTTGCCGTGTCCCTACCAGACCGGCCCTCACTGCTTCTGACGGCAAGTGTTTTCCCCCAGCGAACGCCTAGCCCTTCCTTTACTTATATAACTCACCGGCTCCCAGCCTTGTTACCCGGGGTGGTCTAACCAAACCGGTGAACAATGCGGGGGTAAGGCAAGCCAGAATAAAGACCGGCGAGAGGCAGCAAATATACCAGAAATAGTGCCCGAATTACCTAGTAAGTTGTAGTTACTCTACGCACCGCTTTTCAGGGATTAGTTTTTTGTCACCATAGTTTTTTCCGTTTTCATTATCTAGCATGTGATATATTTTTGCTGTTGCTACGCTGCTTTTTTTTATCAATAAACGCTATAGCAGTCTTTTCCCTGCCTTTATCTTTTCTTGTATCTATAAGCACAACTTGATTTGGCGCCAGCGCAACCGTAATGAGGATAATATCCAATGCAGTGCGGGCCGGTACTCCATTACACTATTACCATCAAATTATTTTATTCACAAGGATTATTGCACCGTTTGATTCAGATTATGTGCGGCATCAATGACACCATTGAACAACAACGACGCCAGGTGTGCCGTGGCGGACACATTATATACTATGAAGCACGATCCATTCAGGAGTTGAGGTCCATTAGATTCACTATCTTAGTATACATAAAAGACTAAATAATAGCAACAAGGTTTGCTAATAAGACAATACAGCACATTGGTTGAAATTTGGTGAAGATTATCATCACGTCCCCAGGGTAGGCATTAAGCACAGAGCTGAAACCGTTGTCAACCATCTAATCGAATGACAGTATAACCAACGAATGGTGTTCCTAACGAGGATTTAAAACCACGATTACATCACCCCATTGGGTCTTGATTTCATCACTTTCCTTTTCAAAATAAAAGAGGCTGTGGCACTAGCCTGTCATGGACCACCAGACAATGGACTTCCTAGTCGTCTGCTGTTCATCAGCGTTGCGAGTAGCCAATAAATGTGAGCCTAGCAAAGGCCAATGTCATACCGACTTGGTCTGGTAAATCAGCACATGTGTTTCATACAACTGCATTCCATTGCAGTAAAGTCTGCATGCCCCCGTAGGTGTACGTCTCAGCTATGTTCAAAGCACTTCCTCTCCTAGGCACAAAAACGGATAAAGCGTGATTTATCAGTTGTGTGGCTTTGGCGGCGCAGCAGAACTTGCTGAAACGCTGCCCCTGCCCGCCGCTTGTGCCCCAGCGGTCAACGCCACCATCAGCTGAGGGTACTCAATACCGACCAGACCACGCACGGTTTTGGCCAGGTCTGGACGTTGGTGCACCTCAGCTGCTCTAAAGAGCGCCTTGAATGTGTGCATATCTGGAAGGCACTGGAAATGCGAGAATAATTGCTGAAACACCCACACCATGCTGTCAGGCTGATGGTGGTCGAGTAGCAGCCGCAACAAACTGTTGAGTAGCCGGGTGGACACATTGTGCGTGTGCATGGTGTGCAGCTGGTGCAATGCAGACCCTAGCCGCTCAGTACCTTTGGCCATGACTGCGTTGATTTGTGCTGGTGCCGCTGTCATCACTGCAGCATGAACAAGGGCATTGCGAAGGCCAAAGTCAAGGGCCTTGGTGGTGTCACTGTGTTCCGCAACCACTTTCCAAATGGCTTGCACTTGATTCCAGTCACCGATGCGTCCCCAGGCCAAGATTTGAGCGGTGCGTAAAGAAGTATCCATGGGCGCTACAGTTCCTGCCTCTACCCAGGCGTGAATCCGTTGGAGCGGCTTTCGATGGTCCGAGGCGCTGGTGCAAAGGCCGAACAGCTGGGTAACATGCGAAGCGGAAAGCGTGTGCTGTAGGGATAGCATGCGCTGGCACAATTCTAAACTAGGGCCTAGCTGCTCGCTACCAAGGGTTGCATGCATCGCTACAGTGAGAAAATGGCCGTCAGGGTGAATACCCCGATCAAACGCCACCTGAACCAGATGGCGGGCTTCGACCCAGTGTTGGGCTTGGTTGTACCCATGGATAAGTGCCGTGTAGGTGTACGTGTCGGGGAAGAGTCCCTGCGTCTCGAGCGATTGCAATAGCTCCCGTGCTTCGGTGATCCGGCCGACCTTCATTTCTGCAGAGATTAGTTGGTTATACATGGCCACCGAGAGGGACCGACTCGATTGGCGCCGCACACGATGAAAAAGATCTCGAGCAAAGGGCAGCTGGCCTACACGGCAGTAATGGCTAATGACGATACCATAGGTGTAGGTGTCACAGAGCGCGTCTGCCTGCTTCTGCATACGGCTCCACAGCACGTCAAATTCCACCGTCATTCCGTGCTGACTCCATAGTTGGAGAAACTGGTTGAGGGTTGCAATGCTTGGCGCTGGTTCAGCGTAGTCAAAGTAATGCTTGGCCAGTTGTAAGGGCGCCATCATTTGGCCGGGCCACTGCACACACGCTGCCATCAACAACACAAAGGTGCGGTGATTGACCGGGGGGTGAACCGTGGTAGTCAAATGGGTGAGCATTTGGCCGAGCAATACCGGGCATTTCAAGCGCGTCAACACCTGCACCAGTTGGTTGCACTGCTGCACCGTGCAAATGGGTACAATCAATGGCAACATAGCGTCAGCCACTGCTTCTACATCGGCTGGACAACCGGTGGTGCCAAATGCAACGATAAATTGAAAGGCAACTTGGGGTGTCCACGATAGGCCGGTCGCTTGCCAAGTGGTGTACAACTGCTGCACCCAGGGCCATTCCTGGTTGGGTATGGTGGGCAAATTGTGGTAGGTTGGCGATGTCCCAGTGAAATAACCAAGGACAATGCTGAACGACTCCGCAGTGGCGTGCTTAGTGGGTACGAGTTCCTGGATAAGCAGCCCACAAGCAAGGCCAATCTGCTTGGCTACCACCAAGGCCCCAAGCCACCGGTGATAGTCGGCAACCGATAAGTCACTGCTCCTGGCATGGCGGATCGTACCATGGAGCCGGGTCATAAGACCTCTATCCGCCAACTCAGCAGTGACTGTGATAAAATCCAAAGCGATTGCCACGCCTCCAGGCCGGTGGGCCCGAGACCAACATGCGAAAAGGGTTGCGAGCAGTGGGCGTTGAGCAGGTGTCGGCTGGGTCGTGCAGCTGGTGATTAGCATCCGAAAAGTCGCTGAGGAAGGGTACACCTGTTTGTTGACCATGTTCTCGAGCCATTCCACAGCTTTGGGCACCGAATAGGTGCTGGCAAGCAGGCCTACAATGGCGTTGCTTATAAAAGGGTCGTCAAGTCTGTTCATGTCAAGTAGCCCTTGAACCATCGATAGAACCTGGCGCCTGTCCCCCAAGCGGTTAAAGGCTTGCAGGTATGCCAAATAGACGGCATTAGGCAAGGAAACCTTTGTGTACTGCGGCAACCTCCGAAACTCCTGCTGCAGTGCTGGTAGGTTGGTTCGATCGGTTAGCTGCTTCAGGCGGTTTACCGTCGTAGTGGCGGTCTCAGATCGTAGGGGTATGGGTGTGTTGAGAAAGTGGACTTTGGGCCGCACCGGTATGATGGATAGCACATGCGCATCCCAATCGGGCAAGTCGAGTGCAACAATTAGCCTATCGCGTTCGCTAGAGGACCACGTATCTGGGGCTTGAGACCAATGTGTCAACAGTGTTTTACCCCGGGCACATTGATCGGACGACAAAGCAGCGCAAAGTACAGATCCGAGCACTTCAGGGTCTGGAGCAATCTTAAAGCGGCGTCGTTGAGCATCCAACAACTCCACCAGGTCCCACTTCGCATGTCGGGCCGCGAGCAGGAGGAGTGTGTGCACAGCTGGGCCAGACACCCGCCCCGCTTTGTCCAAGAATTCAGTGTACAAGCGGACGGCTCGCGCCAGCGCACCTACTTGGCAAAGAGTATCCAATACTGCAGCAAAGTGCTCTGTTGTGATTGGTGGGCTGGTGGCAAGAAACCGATCGTAAAAAGCCACAGTGTTCGTTGCTGAGGCGTGGGTAGCCATGGCTTTCATCATTGCAACGTAAGCCTGGGAAGGTGGCGGTCGAGGTGCACAATGGCGGCGCAATCGATCCCAAATGGCTTGAACGGTGGGGTAGTCATTCAGCATGCTGTACGCCCGCAACGCTAGCACATAGGTGTTGGGGTGGCCGCTGAACTCCTGGCTACTGTGGATGCAATGGTACAGGGTGATCACTTGGTCGGGCAGCTTCAAAGCTAGCAGCACCTCACCCAACTGGTGGTAATGCACAACCGTGAGCGTGATTCGATCCTCCCACAGGGTTTGCAGTATTTTCTCAACTTGGGACGGCTGGGATAGCTGATGAAATGCTTGCAAGAACAATAGTCGGAGGTTAAAGGCGTTGAGAGGAGTCATCCCCACAGGGTTGCAGGCTTGAAACCATCGATAGAGAGCTGGTATAGCATCAAGCGCCTTGTGATGCCGCAATAGCCCTTGCACTAGCGAGCAAAGCGTCGCCACGGTAGCTGGTTTGGGCTGTTCGATGAGACGAGTAACCAGAGCCTGGGCCTGCTGGAGCTTCCCCAACTCTAAGAGCATCTCAGCTGCTGCCACCAGCATTCCCGGGGCCACGGCACCGGTGCGTTGGGTCGCTCTGGCTAGGTACTGAGTCGCTTCGGCATGGCTCCCATTGGCCGCATAGAGTGAGGCCAACTCAAATGCCAGCACGGGTGGGACCCGCGCATTTCGCTCTTGAAGTAGCTGGGCTACTTTCAAGCCGGATTCAATCCGTTGAGTTCGCTGACACGCTCGGAAAAATGCCAATAGGGTTGCAGTTTTGGGCCACATTGGCCGACCTTGCGACGTTGGTCGATTAGAACATAGTAGTTGCAAACACTCGGTTATTCCGCCAACGCCCGCTAGAATCTGGACGAGTACGTTACAGTCATTGGACGTAAGCGACGGTGCCAGGCTTGCTTGCAAGTCATTGTACACTTGAAGGACGTTGATTGTATCTCCAGCGCTGGCGTACGCTTGCATCAGCAGGAGATACGATGCCGAAGATGCTGCAAACCTCATCCGTTGTATTTCGTCATAAACCTCGCGGGCGCGGTGGAGCTGGTTGGCCTGGCAGTGCAATTGGAGCATGGTGGTAAGCATATAGGTGTTGGGAAAGGGCTCTTGGCGCCGTACTTGGTCCAGCACCCACTGCGCCTCGGATACCATCCGATGGTGGCGATATACCGCCATCAACGGTGTTAAAACGCCCAACTTGGGCCTAAAACCACGACGCTGCATCGCCAAGAGTACCTGTCTAGCCTCGGTATGCAAGGACAGCTGGCAGAGTGCAAGTATCAGCACGCGGTAATCCACCAAGCGCAGCCGGTGAGTGTCGGTGGCCGCTGGTAATCGGTCCTCGCGGCTCAGCCAGTCCTGGGCAACCGTTTGAACGCGTTCCACTAAAATTGCCGAGTTCTTGTCTGAGGGGCGAACCTTGACTGGCAACCAGCTGTCTTGGTCCTGGCGCTCATCGTAATTGGGGTACCGGCGGGTAGTCGGCAGCGCAGGTATGGGTTGCACCTGGCTCATGCGGAGCTGGCGGGCTAGCGAAGGCAAATAGTGTACCAGGAGTATATTAAAGTCCGAGTTGGTCAAGTGAACAAGAAGGCCCTGAGCGCGCAGCTGTTGATACACCGACCAGCTCGCCGCCCGATTCTTGGCACGGACTTTGCTCAGCAGATCGTCGGCAGTGGCGGCCATGGCGGGAGGATACATAGTGAAGTCGGTGGTGGCCTGGGCCAATAAAATGCCAAGTGGGTTGCGGTTGAGCTGCTGCTGGACGGCCTGTTGGTGTGCATGGAAGTCGCCATAGCGTTTAGCCATGCTGGGCGACCCATGCCACCATCGCCGCTGGGGTTCGACAACGCCGTTGCTCCGCAACAGGCCTGGTCTGATTCGGATACAAGTGTTGGGCGGCTCTGCAAGCCTTGGCGCAACGCTGTGGGCCCATGAGCAAAGGCGTGGCCAAGGCATGGGCTTGAAGGTGTGTGGGTGCGGCCAAGGGGGCTCAGAATCACCGATCGCGCCGAAACATAAAGAGCAGAATGCATTGCCCGTGCATACTACAGAACAGGGAAAGGGCCATTGGTCAATACTGCGCTGAAAACAGCAAACCAGCGTGGTCAGTCAATATGCCAACCACCAAACTTTGGCATTGGCATCCAAAATTTCTGCGACGACGCACACCACCACACCACGTGGTAACCACCACGAGCATCGTCAGGCGCCGATACCGCACGCAGGCTAGGTGAAGGTATCATGGATAGTTAACGCTGACCCTTGGAGATCAACCAACCTTGATTACAATACCAAGGCTGGGCAGCTCCAGCTGGTGTACACTTCACTTTAGCTCGGCTGACCCTTGGTGGGGCACCAACTTTATTCCATTGTTGCCTTCAGCTCGTTGCGGCCGTGCGCCGGGTGGAGCGGCTAATTGAGTCCTGCCTCCTGAGAGCTTTCCCCCTTTTTTTCTTGCAAATACTGTGGCTGGCTATGTGCGACTGGTGGCCACTCCTGCTGTCCCGACTGGCATTGGTTTGGTGGGTCTGGGGGTTGGTTTGTACGGTCACCTATTCACAAGCTGATCTGCAAGTTTGCCCTCATCTCGCCGTGCGACGGTCGCTAACCAAGCTCACGCAAGCCGAGCGGCTTCGGTTTTTTGACGCCCATCGGCGCCTCAACGACCCCAGCGCCAGTCGGCCCAACCGATTGGATTACCTGGTCCACAAGCATGGGCTGTTCCACGACCGCATCCACGAAGGGGCGATAATCTTCCCATGGCACCGAGCGTTTCTAGCCGAGTACCAGCACGCCATCCACCGCATCGACCCGCTGGCTGATGTGCCGTACTGGGAATGGTCCGAGGGTGGGCTGTTTCCCGAACGACATCCCATATTCCAGGCCGAGCCATCATGGTTGGGTGGCAACGGCCAAGGCCCCCACAACTGCGTCCAAACTGGAGCATTTGCCAACACCGTGGTATTCTACACGGAGCATCATTTTCCTGAAGGCATCCCGCAGTGCCTCCGGCGCAAGTTTGATAAGGGCGACGTAATGTCCACCTGGACCGAGTCCCGCGCCCTGCGCCGATGGATGCACCTGGCGTCCACGTACGCACAGTTTCGGGAATTCTTTGAACCACCCCACTGGCTTGTGCACACCAGCATCGGTGGTGATATGAATTCACCGTACGCGCCCAACGACCTGCTGTTCTTTCTGCACCATGCGTACATGGACAAGCTATGGGATGAATGGATGCAAATGGAGCCAACGCGGTACACCGAGTACAATGGTGAGCTTAAAGATGGCACCCCCGTACACCCCGATGATTACATCGCTGGCTTTGATGAGCTCCAGGTCAAGGCCATTTTGGATCCAGCCAAGCATCCCACCTTGTGCTACGTTTACGCCTGATACGCAATCATACTCTGCCACGCGCAAAAACACACGCACGTACACAATGGTGGGTGCTAATAAGACCATGCTCTAAAAGGGCCACGTAGCGCTGTGGGTATCCCTGCTACTTGTACAAATATGCAATAAACCGTCCGGTGCCTGGTGCAAAGAAAACTTTTTAAACCTAAAGGAAATGGTGCTTGGGATCACCATCTGCCTCGGACAATGGCTGAAGGGCGACAATTCGATATTTTACTGATTTTAAAACAAAATACAAGCGGTAGCACTCGGTACGCTATGGCTCATCGTACCAAACTAGCGAGCTTTAGGAAATGGCTTTGCGTGAGGGCCCATTACGACGGCCTTTGGGGTGCGGTCGGTGAGACGGTTGACTGTGAATCAGCGTGGAGCGGTTGCGGTATGGTTTGCCCTGAGCTTTCAACTGCCGACGCATCCGACGACGCGTCTTGAGCGTCTTTGAGACCTTTTTTGATGGCTTGATGTGGATAACCCGGTGCGGGCATTGATTGCGTTCCTAGAACAGGCGAAATAATGGTAAATTACAAAGGCGGCCCCGTCAGTCCCAGACAGAGGAAGCGACGATACCCGACATAAGTCCTCCCCAAGGTTAGGTCGGCAATAAACTGCTCGGTGGTATAACATAAACGACTGGATTGCCAAAAGTTATTGATGGCTGTTGTTTTTTGTTTTGAGAGTGCCGAGCAAGAGGTCATTACAAACCTACCCATGGTATCTTTGATTCGGCAATTATTCCCGCGTAATCGATGGCAATGCTGGCGAGATCATTGAGAGTGGGTTCACTAGGAGGTTTAACACTCATACAAGCCACATTACCAAAGCACAACGGTTACCTAAAATCTGGGTGTCAAGGGATTCCGGTAAAAGCGTATTTGATGCATCACTGGAAACTAGTGATCTACAGGGCTGGCTGTAAAACAAAAACTTGAATAAAATACTTACTAAGAGCGAGGAACCATGCGCTTGGTCGGCCGACTTGGTGGAACAATGGGCTTTGGCTGGAGCTCAATCTTGGTGCACTCGGATGCAGCAAATAGGCGAAACACTGCGTAGGTTCACGCGTCAATGGGCTCCCAAATTATATCAAAGTCCTTGTGTTAATAAACTACTACTGGAGAAAGGACACGGCTGGGATGAATTGGTGCCTTACCTTTTTAAACCTACCCATCACCCATAGCTATACTAATGTCCAACGAGCGCTAGTGGCTATTTTGGGGTGAGAGAAAAAGAGCAGCAGTTTGCCATGGGCAAGACATCAGGCTCATTGCACTTACCATTTGCTTCTGCCTGCGCAGGCTCGTCGTTATCGGACACCTCCATCGGATCACTGGCTGCGGGCCCAGGAGCATTGCTGACCGAGTCCTGTAGCGTTGACCCTAGGAGCTGCTGCATTTGCTGTTCATACTCTTGCACGGACTGGACGGGAGCCGACACAAATGCCTGCTCCTGGTACAGGTCCTTTCGGGACACTCGAACTTGCTTGGCCATGCGTTAAACTGGCGTTGTACGATTCCGGTTGCGTTGTGTTTTGTGCGAATTGAATTCAAGTTTTTCGATTGTATCGCGTGGTATGGCTTAATAAGAGCAATATAGACGTTGCAGAGAAAGAAGCATTCGCCTATCGGTCAATCTCTTTTTCTTGGCAACCACCAACAGCTGGCACCATTTTTTGGCATAAAAAAACGAACGGCGACCAGGGCCTTGACCAGCGGACCTGGGATCACAAAGGGAATAAGGTGGGGGCGGGAGAAAATGGGAGTCAATTGTCGACGAGCTGACAGTGGGAGAGGCGAAATCCAGTATGGCAGTTGATGTCAGCAGTGGTGTGGACATTACTGCTCAACGGCATTGGCATGGCTGGCGACCTGCACAGCTATCAAGCAGCGTCGTTGCCAGCGTTCAAGGCTTTGGATGCCATTTTGGCGGTCTAGTTATTCTTACGTCAATCCTGGCTCCTACCAGGCACATCTCTGCCTACCGCCATGGCTGAGCCTTCACCACCACCACGTTCTAGCGAGGTGATTGAAATAGCGTCGTCGCCGGAACCCGAAGCCTCTGCCGCAATGCCGCCACTTGGCTCGCATTCCACCCAGCCGGCATCCATTCTTGGCAAACGGTCGGAATCACACCCACCGCTCTCTCCTGTGCCACTGCAGTCCAAGCGTCGCCTCCCGCCAGCTGCTATGCGCTACCCACACGGCGTAACCCGTATGAACTATATTGCTGGGGAAGACCCCACCAACACCTTGCGCTTTAGCGACCTCGTGGACCCCAAGACTTTACAAAAGGCCGTGCTGACCTCGTTTGTGGTTGATCGCCAATGGCTCAAGGCCCAACTCCCTGCCGGTATATCTCTGTGCCTCGTGGAGCACTGGAGCCCCAACCAGGGCCAGTGTCAAGGAGTGGCCCGGGTGGATGCCCATACCGTCTTGGTGCACCCGCCCATGCCCCGCACCAACTTTGGGTGCTTTCACGCCAAACTGATGCTGCTGTATTATCCGGGGTTCTTGCGCGTGGTGGTCAATTCGGCGAACCTGATTCCGTTGGACTGGGACGTCATGGATAACGTTATCTTTTGCCAAGATTTTCCAACCCAGGATGCCTCCCCGGCTTCCTTGCAGCCGTCGCCAACCCATGCAACCGAATTTGGTCAGACTTTGCATCGCTTCTTGGAGCACTGCGCCGTGCCCACACAGGCTCGGACGTCGCTTCAACAGTACAATTTCAGCACCGCACGCGTAAGTCCAGGCAAAGTACGAAATAGTGAGCGGTGAGCCCGTATTTCACCGTGTTGAGCACATGGTGTAGATACTAATAGTCAGACCTTTGCAATGGTAAGTCATGGGCGGTGTTGATCTTGGTGTTTATCTTTCGGGGGTGGGAGGATGTCTTGAATAGGGTCAGTTGGTACTCTCGGTCCCTGGTTATATTCATCACGACAGGTGGCCACACTATGGCCAGACCCAAATGGCCCACCTCGTCGCCCAGCATTATCCCCCACTTTCCTCCACGTCAGACACGGATGCCACTTCAGACCCACCCCAGCCCCACTTTAGCATCGAGTTTCAGGTACCAAAAAGGCATTTTTATCAGCGCTGCTATTTCTGCAGTGACCCCAAAAGCAATAGAAATGCGCTGAGAATCCTTTATTCTAGCATTTCTGGTACTCTATGCCCAATTTCTCGCGTGGTTAGCAGCGGTGCTGATCACTATTTTTTTTCACAAGGGCTCTTGGGAGGGGGCGCAATGTATGGTTTTTTTTTCTCCGTGTGGCTATGCTGGGTTTTAGGCATCATCAATTGGTCGACTGAACCAGAATTGGCTGCCACGTTTTTACAAATGCTTGTGCGGGATTACCCCTTCGACCCAACCAGAGTCACCAAAGGCCAAGCAACAAGTACAGGGTACGAGCACTACTATGCACAATACTCAGCAACTAATTTGGCTGACGTCAATGGTGCGCTTGTGGTAATCATGACATGCAACTTTATGTGGATGTGTAACTACTAACCATTGGGTGGGGTGCTCTATGGCTCTGGTCACCTCGGCAACTGTGTGTTCCCATTGTTAGAGTATTTCTCCGCTGTCTACCCCAGCTTGGAGACGGTTAAAGACTCGCGCTATGGTCCGAATGGCGCAACGTCACTGTTTCTGAACGAAAAAATGTACAGCAGTTTGGAATACAAGTCCTGCTTCAAAGACTGTATCTCACGACGCCCCGGGCGACTGATGCATTCCAAAGTCATCACGGCGCGTTCTATAGTTGCCCCTGCAGACAGCGCTGACCCTGCCTATGCCTGGTTTTATATTGGCAGCCACAACCTTTCACCGTCAGCTTGGGGAACGGTCATTCAGCCTCGCCATGTCCAGGGTCGCCCACTGGGTGCCAACGGCCAGCCAATGCCCCAACTCCACATTCGCAACTACGAGTTGGGCATCATTCAGTTTGCCGATCCTGACCCCAGCGATACTGCCGCCCGCTTGGCCTCAAATGCCCACTGGCAGCCTCCTTTTTTATCACCAGCCCCCGCGTACACGACCACGGATGAGCCATGGATGGCTGAAAAGCACTTGCTGGCATCCTAGCATGCTGTAGATCAGGTGCTGCTGGCACACCAGTGAATTGGCAGCTTCCGATGAACTAAAGCAGATCATTTCCATGTCACCGGGGAGACTTTTCACCATGGAATACCGGCAAAGCTGCCGGCGTTTATTAAACCAACCAAAGCCCTTACTAAGCCCTAATAAAAAATCTACATGGCCACGCTGATGGTAGAGCACCCAAGCACTAGCAATTAGGATAGCATGGCGCCGGTCGGGTCGTGACCCACTCTGCACCATGCCTACAGTAAAAATAGTAAAGGACAACTGCTGCAAACCAAAGGTAGAGTTGGAGCGTATGAACCAGTGGTGTAATGTTTAATGAATCCCCACCGTACAGCTCCATCACAGCCATTGACCAAACAGGGCCACTGCTGACACAGTAACGCCGACCACGGCCATCGGTGCCACCATGCCTGCCGTGGACCGCTGACCCTCTGCTTCACCACTGGGTAGCAGTGGGGACGCCTTTACACTCACTTCCCGGCCACCAGCTGCCTGGGTCGATGTTTTCTTGCTGCCAGTCATCTTGGCCATATCATCCCAGGGCCAGTCGACTTTGGTCGCGTTGCCCTTGTAAAAGCAGCTGATGTCTATCTGGTCCACGTACATGTCGTAGGTGGTGTCGGGGCTTTGCCACTCGGTGGGTGACCCCGCCCAATTCCGAGTTCCTTCCGCTGGGTCGTTACCACCGTCCCAAATGGATAGCTGGACGTTGGATGGTCGGTACGGGTAAATATACGTTTGTTTGGCAGGGTCGTAAGTATCCGCCTTGTTCAGCGTGCGGATGAGCACCCCATCCACTAACCAGCGGATTACGGTTGGCTCCCACTGAATTTCGTACACATGGGTATCTTGGATAGTGCCCTGGGGCAGTTCGTACGTGGTCATGTTTCCCGGCTTATTGGGGTCAAAATACCCATCCCAGTAGTAGTTTGTTTGGATAACATTGGGCGTGGCTCCTAGAAACTCAAAATCAATTTCATCGCCCGCCTTGTTCTTGATAATAGCCGAGTAGACGATGCCGCGGCCCATTCGCCCCACATTCATGGTAAAGCGCACGGTCCCATAATCTATCAACCGCACCGACGTGACCCGCGCGCCAAAGCCACGTTCGCTGTTGTACTTTTGGTCATCCTTTTGAATGTACAGATAGAGCTTGTTATCACGGATGGCAGCTCTATTGGGTTCAAAGTCCGACGTCCATAGCGCACGGTTCGGGTTGCCCGTGAAGTTGAGCGATGAGACCAACGAATTGCGCGTAAAGTCGTCTTTGAGATCAACACAGGGCAGATACGGTTGGCAGCTGTCCTTGCTGTAGCTGAACTCGGATTGGCAATCGGGAAGGTCGGGGATATTCACCCGGCAGCTCTGCACGTCGTTGCTGCAGTACCCCAGGTAGTTGCAGCATGGGAGTTCCTGAGGACAGATATCGCCATACTCCTTGCATACGGCGGCGACCAAGGGAGCGACTGAGCCGGCAGCCACCAGCAACGCGGGGAGTTTCATGGTTGTCGGTGTCGGGAAGTTGTCGAACTGATCAAGCAAAAAAGCAAGCGATTAGGCAAAGACAAGTTGGTTTATCACGGAATTAGAGTGAAAAGCGTAGCAATAATCGTAACCTGTCCAGTGATACTCAAGCCTGGTCAGCCATAAAAAAAGCGGCGCTGTGGTTTAGTGCTCATAAATTAACGATATAAATACTACTCGTCCATAAAATAAACTGGACAACACAATAACAGGCACCATAAATACTCGACTAAAAGGTAAACATTTATCTATCCTAGAGGCAGGACGTTGTGTTGAGCTGGGGGCGAAAGAGAAAAGGAGGATGGGTGGCACCTATATAAATTCTGGCCACAGGGTCGGCCAAGGGCGCCGAGACCAGCAATGCTGTGATCATCGACCAATCAGCCGCAGAATACCGGTACACAGCATGGGCTTGACAGACGCTTATCCGTGCAGCGAGAATTAAAACAGGGCAAGGGAGGAAGAGGGCCTTTGGGGAGTACAAGAAATGCGAAGCGCGAATACGACGAACCGTGGCGAGAGAGAGAGAAAGGCGGTCCAGCAATGACCTGAGCCCAGCAAGCGTTCACACTGACGCCATTATTTTATTTTTATTTTCTTCACCGTCTGCGCAACAATGATTGAAAAGCACCGAACAGATACATTTTAAGCCCTACAGTTAGTACGGTAGCATAGGTTGGCCACTATTCAACTGTCGTTTAACCCAACGCTGGCAAAAGAACCGCCGTCCCCCACCCTGCGCTTCTGCCCTGTCTGCGGCACGGCCGGCTGGAGCGGACAAACGATCCCTTTTGTTTATACTCACATGAACTGGCAGTAGGACATGTACGACCAGCGTCAAGGCGCGACGGCTCGATTGGGCGCTAACCCTGGCGTCACACAACTGTTGTCCTTGTACTACCTCGCTGTCCTAAATAAAACTGTGTTCCATAAACAGGGACTGGTTGAGGCACAGCGACATTCCTCTACTGTGTAGGTGTTGGCTACCGATGTCAAAATCTATGCAGGCTTCTGGATGCCCATACCTTGATCACTCTTGGTGGCGCTAGCGTCCTAATGACAAGCCTGCGTGACCACAAACCCTTGGTCTGCCTGCCTGCATCTTTACACCGGTCCCTGGCATAATCGACACACTGCCGCCTGCAGGAGCTCAGCAGTCACTGTGTATGCGAGTGCATGTTTGCAGCTTGTTGCGTTGCCAGCTGTGAGCTATGGTTTACGTGGTTGTAGCTGGCGATTTCGCTCGCTCTCGCTCTCATTTTTCTCGCACTTCTACTCTGCTTACCCGAAACGAACGCCCGCCACCGCGGAGTAGGAGGACAAGCGCCAGTTTTGATTAGTACCGGCGGGATTGTGTAGCGGTCATTAGCCTTTAATCACACGCGCACAGCCAAATGTTTGGTGTCTATGGCCGGCAGAGTTTAAGCTGTGCCTAAGCGATCGCACTAGCCGCTTCTATACTCTCCTCTTTCTCCCGCCACTGCCTTGTTCCAGTTTCGGAGCTCTTGTCACGAGTTGCGCCCACCAACCACAGACTGACCACGATGGTCGCAGAAGCTATTCTAACAGAAAATCGAGATGCACACCAGTGTGGTACGGACATTCCACCTGCTGGCTGGCTATCTAACAAAAAAGATGACCCCTCCCCCCAGCTGTGTAGTTGATTCCGAAAAATCGCACAGATTTATTAGGCAAGACTTGCCAAGTAACAGGTGTGGTTTAATTAGCAGAAAAAACAAATTATCGTATCATCCTAGCGACCATGGTGTGAAGGGCACGTCCATGGCTTGAGTTGCCAACACAAGTGAGCTCGAATGTGGCCAAAACCTGACTGTAGGCAGCACCAGCCCACGCAGCAGCTGTATTCACCGTCCCAGCCAGTATAGCCATGTCAGAGACCAACCGTGAGAGCGCAGGGGCATATGGTTTTCGTGGCCATCAAGGACCGCAATTCAATTATATATAAAGGCGTGCTGAGTTTAGCATGCCTACCACAGAGCAGTCACCAAACCCACGGTGGCTAATCCCAGTGAGGACACACCACGGGTGAATAACGCTGCTGCGTCACTCGACTGCGTTTCTTCCGATTCGGGAACAAGGGGTGCGATATGTGTACTGCTTCCAGGAGACCCATTAGGGCTGCTGCCATTCAGTTGGCCAGTGGGCGGCGTGTCACTCCCAGTCATCTTTTCCATGTCATCCCACGGCCAGTCCTTGGGGTCGGTGTTGTTGCTCTTGTAGAAACAGGTCATCTTAACGTCCTGAACCAGCATTTCATAGGTCTGGTCGGGACTGCTCCAATCGGTGGGAGTCCCAGCCCAGTCCCGCGTGCCTTGCTTTTCGTCGTTGCCACCATCCCAGATGGAGAATTGGACACGGGAAGGGCGATACGGGTACATGTACGTCTTTTTGCTTTCGCTGTAGGTGTCTTTCTTATTTAGGGTGCGCACCGTCTTGCCGTCAATCGCCCACCGAATCTCGTTGGGCTCCCAGTAGATCTCGTAAAAGTGAAAGTCCTGGCTGGTGTCGCCGCCCACGTCATATTCTTTCATCGACCCGTAGCTGTTCAGGTCAACGTAACCATCCCAGTAGTAGTTGGTTTGCACCTTGGTGGGATCTTTGCCGACCCACTCAAAGTCGATCTCGTCGCCGTCGTCATTCTTGATAATAAAGGACGACACAACCCCCTTGCTGGTCGACGCCGATTTGACGTGCACTCCGGCGTACCCATAGTCCATAAAGCGCACCGACGACACCGTGGACCCAAACCCTTTGCTGCCATTGAACTGGGAACTGTCCTTCTTCATGAACAGCCGCAGGTTGCCATTCTTAACTTCCGCGCGGTTCGGCTCAAAGTCGGACGTCCATGTAGCCTTTCTTGGGTTACCGCTAAAGTTGGCAGCCGGCACCAGCGAGTTGGCGTCAAAGTTATCGGTCGTGTCGACGCACTCGGGTTCGGGCTGGCAGCTGTCTTTGCTGAAGCTGTTTTCTGGCTGACAACCCATACGGCAACTGGCTGCCACATTACTGCAATAACCAGCCGAGTTACAGCAGGGCACTTGCTCGGGGCAGGTCGCGCCAAAGTGTTCGCATATGGCGTTGGCCCACGGTACTAGTGGGCTCAGCACGAGTAGTAGCGACACGAAATGCATAGTCCTTGAATGAATGCGAAAAAATAGAGCACTCACGGGTGTCAAAGCGTCTAGTGTGTGCAGCAAGCCCTAGGGTTGGAAGTTTGGGCTTTGGCAAGGCCGCTCAACCAGCGGACTGCAGCGTATCAAGGCGTTCCCCACAAAATTATGGTGATAATAAGACAGGAAAAAGTTTACACTAGCGAGTGTTAGCAAAGCGTCAGGGAAGGAACCTAATGAGAAGCGCAGCAGTGCGGCCACCAACAGGGCCTAGCATAAGAAATTGCTGGAACTGATGCACAGTTGCAGTAGGTATCGTGGCCCAACTAGGCATAGTAAAACAGGACACCGATGCAAAAAAAAGGCTCTGGTTGCTCCATCGGTATATATTGCCACCGAATCAACCTAGAGCCTTCGGTTTTTTTTGGATCCC
>JANBQA010000310.1:0-17911 GCA_027576955.1 Dimargaris xerosporica
GTAAGTCTGGCCTCGGGCCTCGTTCAGGTGTACATTGCTGCGAGTGGGAACTCTGTGCTGGCCACCGCCTTTCACTTCCTTTCTCGCCAATAAACGATGGCTGCAGCGGGCCTTCTCGGCCGGATCATCATGTGCGCTCGGTAAAACTGTTGAAAGAGCGTTGAAAGGGCAAGCAAAAGAAAGTTTTCATCATCATGTGTCATTTTAGGATAGATACTGGGTTTGCTTAAATACCAGCCAAAGTGTACCTTGTGAGTAAAGTACCTGGAATATTTTTGTCCGATTGCTAGTCGGTAGCAATTGTTTACTTAGCCCCACTTCTAAAGCCACCAGCTGTTTCCATTTTACCCTCCTTTGTTGATCCAACCAGGCCCATCTACCTTCACTCCAACAAGGAATCATGTTCAAGCTAACCGCGAATGAATCCGCTCGTATGCCCTTGTGGCACCCGCGATCCGCATGCGCTGGTGTTGCCACCGTTAGCATTGTGTTGGAAAAACAGACCAATGATAGCGCCAAGGTTAACGAAATTAACAATGATATCACGCTCGTTACCGCCTGGGCCGTGCTGGCAAGTCGCCACTTGGATAGCACACATGTAACGGTTGGCCTGTTGGGCGATACGGGCGCAGGCATCGCCAAAGATAACCCGCGTGTGTTGGTGGTTTCGGTTAAGCCGAATTCGCTCGTCTTAGAGGTGTACAACCATGTGGTTTCGAAAGTTAGCCACGGGCCAACAGCTGTAACTAGCGCAAATTCTGATGTTGACCGCCCTTTCAGCGCCCTGGTAGTCCTCGGCCGGTTGGCTGCATGGCAAGAGAACGACCCCTGGCATGTCATGCAGCGTAAGCATTGTAGTCTGTTGATTCGTCATGCAGTAGACCAAGTCTCGTCCTTGGTCCATCTCTCGTACGACCAAGCTGTGTACGCTAAAGAGGCCATTCAGGGGTTGGCCGCACAATTGTCGGCCGTGTTCACTGCATTTCGGGCCGCGCTTTCAGCCTCCGATACCCAAACCAGTGTGCGTGTGAAAGACCTACCATGGGTCAGCGACCAGCGGCGAGAGTATTTGCTCGAACTGGCCACCATTCCAGCTGCCAGCAAGGGTGATTTCCCGTCGCCGCAAGACATGACCATTCAGACACTATTCACTGGGTGGGTGGCTAAAGCTCCTGACCAAGCCGCTCTAGTTTACGGCCGAACAACAGTGACTTATGGCGAGCTGCATCATCGCGTCAATGCATTGGCCTACAAACTGCGTTCCAAGTATGGTGTGAGCTGCGAGTCACGCGTGGCCGTCTTTGGGCAACGGTCGGTGGAAGTAACCATTGCCATCATGGCAGTGGTGTGCGCTGGCAGTGCGTTTGTTCCCATCGACAGCCAGCTTCCATCGGACCGCGTGGCGTATATCTTGAACGACAGTCAGTGCAGCGTGGTTCTCGCCACCTCCCACGATGCAGTTAAACTGCCCACGCAGTGCACTTTGCCTGTGGTGCATGTGAGCGAATTGGTTGATGTTCTGGATGGCCAGCTATCTCCAGTCATTAATATACATAATCAACCCAGTGGCCTGGCCTACATCATCTACACCTCGGGTACCACGGGCCGTCCCAAGGGTGTAATGGTTGAGCGCGGCAGCTTAGTTAATATTGCTACTGATCCATTCTTTGCGCAGTATTACCGACCAGGCACCAAGAGCCTGCAGTTCTTTTCGGTGGCGTTCGACCTGCACATCTTTGTCTTGTTTGCCACGCTGTGTCATGGAGCTACCCTGCGCTTAATGGGGGAGAGCCCTTTGGATGACTTGGCTCAAGTGGACGTGGCGGGGTTTACCCCATCGTTCCTGAGCCGCATCGATGCCACACAGTTCACCCACCTCAAGATGGTGTTTGTCATTGGCGAAGCGTGTCCACCAGCGCTTGCCAAGCGTTGGGCTTCCCAGTGCATGTTCATCAACGCGTACGGTCCCACCGAAACGGCGATTATCAGTCACATCGCCGTCCTTGCACCCAACGACACTGTGACCATTGGCAAACCTCTAAGCGGCTACTCGTGCTATGTTGTCGACCATAGCTTGCACCTGGTGCCTATGGGCGTGGTGGGTGAGCTGCTCATTGGCGGTGTGGGTGTCGCACGTGGCTACTGCAACTTGTCCGAGCTGACAGCCGAGCGGTTCCTTCCGAATCCCTTTGGCCCTGGGCGCGTGTACCGCACGGGTGACCTGGTGCGCTGGCTGCCCGACGGCCACCTCGAGTACCTTGGGCGCCGCGACAACCAGGTCAAGCTCAACGGGTTTCGCATCGAGCTGGAAGAAGTCGAGAGCGTGGCTGGGCAGTGCAGCCAGGTGCAGCAAGCAGCAGCCATCATTCACCATAACCACCTGCTGTGCTTTGTCACCCCTGAGCTCAGCGACTTTGCTCCGCTGGTGGACCACCTGCGCCAGACACTACCGTACTACATGGTGCCGCACACCCTCGTGGCTCTGGCGCAGTTCCCCACCACCGTCAACGGCAAGGTCGACAGGCGCGCACTGGCAGACCTCGATCTCACTTCAACTCTGCATCTCTCGCTCGTGGCTGATTCTGCTGCGTTTGACCTTGGTACTGACACTGCGCTGGACACTGCTTCTGACCATGCCTGTATCGAACAAGAAGCCGTGCTGCGTCAGGCGTGGGCCGAGTTGCTCGACGTGCCCCTCGACCGCATTGCGCGCCAGGCGCACTTTTTCCAGCTAGGCGGGGACTCGATCGTGGCCATTCTGCTGGTGTCCAAGTGCCGCCAGCAGGGCTACCAGCTGACTGTGCCCACCGTCTATGCGCACCCCGTGCTGGCGTCGCTTGCGCGGCACTTGATGCCACTGCACGACGACAGCATGCCACCACCACTATTACCACTCTCCCCGACGGAGCAGTGGTTTGCCGCAGAACCACCGCTCAACCCCAACGAACTCGACCAGTTAAAGTCGCAGCTAACCCAACGCCGTATCCCATGGAGCCAGGTCGAGGACCTGTACCCGTGCACCCTGTTGCAAACAGGTCTATTACTATCGACTATGCGCAACCCGCACGCGTATCTGCTCCAATACCACGTTACCCTCACGGGTGAGCTTGACCTGCATCGCTTGGAAGCCAGCTGGCAGCAGGTTGTCCTCCGTCACTCCATTCTGCGCACGGTGTTCCTGGAGGCACCCAGCCAAGTCACCACGGGATTTGTGCAAGTCGTGCTAGATCGATCGATCGTGCACTTTGACGCAGACCTCACCAAAGCTGCTGAAGAGCTCAGTGCTAAGGCCTACCAGCGCCTGCACACCAACTTTGCCCTGGACAGCCCACTGTTCCAAGTGTCCGTGGGTGCACTACCGAACACCACCAGCGCACACCAGATGACCATCACCTTTCACCATGCCATGCTCGATGGGTGGTCGTTTCCGGTAATTGTGGGCGAAATGCTCAAGTGCTACCACGATACCCCCTCATCTGCCCTTATTAGCAGCTCATTTAAGCCTTTTACAAAACGCATACTGGATAATCGCTCCTCGGAATCAATGGTCCAGTTTTGGCAGAAATATCTTTCAGATGCACCGCAGTCGCCAGCGCCCTTGTTATCTGCCACAGCTGATATGCGAGCGGCGGGTTATTCTGACTACCGCAACCAGCTGCCCATGGCCAAAAGCACACTGCTAGCATTCGCCCGCCGTCATGGTTTTTCGCTGTCGACGCTGTTGCGTGGTGCATACGCTCTGGTCTTGTCGCGATACCTCGGTACAGACCAGGTGGTGTTTGGTGTTATCGTGGCGGGACGCAACGTCGATGTGGACAACATTACCACTTTAATCGGGCCTTGTTTTTCGGCAGTGCCTTTTCGTGTATCTACCAGCGACCAACCAGTCCTAAAATGGCTGCAAAAACTACATGAGAACTATGTTCGCATGATTCCTTACGAGCAGGCCAACGTTGCAGATATTGCCCGGTGGTGCCAAGTCTCCAACCACACGTCCTTATTTGGTACGCTGATGGGTTTTGAGAACCAACCACCCTTGGCCCAGGATCCCACGCATGGGCTTCAGGCCACCAGCATTACCTTTACCGAGTTTGCCGATTACCCGTTTGGCGTGGCATTTGAAGAGCTACCGGATGCTATTGTGTACAAGGTTGGGTATGCCAACGCATTGTATGATTCGGACGTTGGCCCACGCGTTGCGCAGCACTTGGCGTATGTTGTTGAGCAGCTGATTACTGCTGATCACACTCTACACCTTGGCAGTATCACATTTGACCAGATAGGTGATGAAGCGTTGCTGGTGGATGAAGTTGATACGAGCGGAGAGCACAGCATGGTTTTAGTCGACGTGTTGAATGCTGCCACTTTGGTAGCAACCAATGCGCCCTGCCGAATCGCCCTGCAGATGCCAGACCATACCTGGACGTATTCGCAGCTATTGGTTAAGGCCCACGAATTGGCGCAACGTATGGACGCAGTAATCGGCAATGATCAGCAGCATTTGGTGGTTGCAGTCATTGACGACGTGAGTGACTTGGCCGTTACCGTCCTTGCCTCGATGATCACTCAGCTCCACCTGGTCCTCGTGGCCAGTCAGTCGACGAACCTGGATATTCCCACTTTGGTCCATCACGTAGAGCCGTCGCTTGTCCTTGCCCCTACTGCAGTCTTATCTCAACACCTGGCAGTTCCCGTATTGGCCATCCATGCAGGCACTGGTGACTCAACCTCGCCTTCGCTTAAGCCCCGATCGTACGTGCATTGCTTTAAACTATCCATAATTGATGATATGGCAACTAGCGGTGCTATCCTAAAGGCTATCAATTGCCTTTCAACTGCATATCGTGACGACGGCCATGCCATGATTACGGGTCCTGGCGTATTGACTGATGGCTCCCTTGAACTGTCACTGTGGGTGCTACTACAGGCATTGCAGCAGGGCATGTCTATTCAAGCGCTGTCTTCAACTACCAATGGTAACCATCCAGCCAATGCCATTGAGTACCAAGTTCTGCGCCCGTTTACGAATTTCGCCATGCCCAATCATGCTGTAGTGTACCTTGTGGACCTCGCTGACCTATTGACATTTAGCCCCGACCCATCCCTGTGTGACGACACCATTGTCTGCGTGTTCCACGACTCCCTCTTCAGCACCCATACTTCGACCACCGTGAGAGAATGGCGCCATTCCCGCTGGCCCAAATTGTGCATGCCACAGAATACCTGGCAGGTGGTCGATAAACATGGGGCAATATGCCCCATTGGCATTATTGGTCACACCGAACCCGTTACACGATCCGTTGCGTTTCATGCCATTACCTCTGGTAAACCCAGCCCGCTTGATGGTTGCCATACGCCTTATCCAGTGCTCGGCCTTTACTCGTCACAAGGCACGCTCCAGCTGGTTGGATCACTGGCCCATCGCATGACGATTAACGGTGTACAGTGGCACCCCAGCAGCGTGCTTCCCGTGCTGAGTCAGCTAGGGTGGCAGATCCCAGCTATCCAAGTCCTTTCATCTAGCGAATGGGTGATTATGGTCAGCAATAGGAGCTTTGACGTTGCTGACGATATTAAACAGCTGGTCACCCATTTGCCAGCGCACTGCCCACCACCCACGGTTGTATCCTACACATTCTTCCCAAACCTGTCACGAATTGCCAGCGATGCGCCCAAACTGCGTGCGTTTCTGGCTGCGTATGCCTTGGCCAAATCTACTGCCCATGGTCCAATCGACGATATTGCCTTATGGCTGACCACCATTTGGCACTACTTAGCCCATGGCCATGACCAGTCTGGGTCCGATATCAGCAACAACAGTTTTTGGAATTTAGGCGGTATGCTGGCTGACCTGGTTCAGCTGCGACATCTGATCAGCGAGCGGTTTGGCATTGCCCTGACGATGGCAGAGCTCTGGGACAATACGCGCTTTCCAAGCATGGTGCAATTAATCCACGAGAAGTTGAACACGCCCGATCAACTTGAACACCTGCCAGTAGCTATGAAGCACGCCGCAGTGCTCTATCGCACCCCGCTGCCTATTTCACGCCTGTCTACCTGGTGCCAAGCCCAACTTTGCGCCACCATGGACAGTCGCTACTACCAACAGACCGTCCAGTGGCCCAGCACTCTGACTCAAACTACCGTGCAATCCGCGCTCGATCATGTCATTGCTACCCATGCCCATTGCCGTTTGTCATTCGTGGAAGAGCATGGGACGGTATACCAGCGCGTTCATGCCGAAGCATCGGTGGCCGTTCGAGCCATTTCACTGGACAATGGCAGCCCTGTTGATAGCCATACCATTGACGAATTGGTCAACCAGCACCATGGCAGATTCGACTTCCAAGTCCCCGGCCTCATCAGCGTGGTACATATGACCAGCTCACTGGTTCCATCGGAGCATTGTCACACGTTTTTGTCAGTACGCATCCATCCCTTGATCGGCGCTCAGTCGTTGGTGACTCAATTGATGCGGCAGTTGTGTATGACTTGCCAGTCGCAGTATGCAGCTGCTCCAAACCATGGCAGTGCAGCTTTACCAACTTTTGTACGTTTGCCTGTGTTGCTCAACAGTTGTGATCAAGTTCAGCCTGGCTACGTCGATTACTGGATGAACGTTTTCAAGGATATCCCCCATCACTTGGACCTGCCAGACGACCGTACCACGCTAGATGATCCCACATGGCACTTCAATGCCATGTCAGTTGATGTGGCATCCCACACCCACTCTGCGTTAACGGCCTATGCCAAAGCTAACAGTTCCGATCTGACGAACATTTTGGGCGCCCTTGTTAGTTTATACATGGCGCGCGTCTCCAACCAAAATGAATTTCTGTTGGGCCTTGTGGAGTCATCAGATCATGGCACATTGCCCTCTACCCAAACTGCCTGTAAGCAATCACCCACTCTACCATTGCGTATCGCCTATAACCAGCAGTCATCACTGGCAGACCTTGTCAATTTATTCCGAGCCAACCGCCTGGGCGCACGGGATCATTACTCGGACCAAGCCATTGCCCTGGCCCTGGCTAGAACTGGTGTTCAGCAAATTGCGGTTGAGCAGAGCCTATGTCGCGTAGCATTCACTTTTATTGACCATTGCGCTGCGAAATCCATGACGCCTGACGAATATCCCATCATTCTCTCATCAATTAGTCATGCGGTTCAGCCAGACCTGCAAGTACGATTTAGCCTCTATTCTAATGCCATGGCTATTGTGACTACCTACCGCCGTGACCGACTCAGCGATACCCTAATATCATCCTTGGTGCACAACCTGGCGCATTTTCTTGGCAAAGTGCTGTCAACTGACTGCGATCCATGGGCAGTGCCTTTAACATGTCCTGCCGAATTCGAATATATCACGCAAGATCTGGCTATTACCCCTGCCGATGCCAACTCGCCTTGGAATGCCGTGTGCAATGTGGTGGACGTGGTTCGAGCCAATGCCTCCCAGTACCCAGACGTTGTCGCCATCGAAATGCCATTGTCTTCGCTAACCTACCACGCGTTAATGACCCAAGTGGATTGCATAGCAGCTGCCTTGCACCAGCACGGTGTTCAACCACAGCAACGGGTGGCTGTGCTCGTCAGCAATCACAGTGATACCGTCGTCGCACTATTGGCGCTATTGACTCTGGGAGCAGTATATGTGCCTATCGATGGCCAACTACCTGTAGCGCGTCAGCAGTACATGATCGAAATAGCTGAATGCACCTTCGTCATCAACGCCGTGCCATCACTGTGCAACTGGCCTGGCGCTATTCTTTTTGAAAACTTGCTTTTCAATGCCAGTTCTTACCAATCGCCGGTATTCCCCATTCACCAGTTTAGCGCTGATGACTGGGCCTACATCATCTTTACCTCGGGCACTACTGGAAAGCCCAAGGGCGTTCCCATTCGGCACCTAGGGCTCGTCAATGTGCTTGCCCAAGATCACTATCATTTATGTCCAACTGTAGCGACCAGAGTTTTGCAGGGGTTTGCTGTTGGCTTTGACGCCAACCTCTACATCTGTCTTCTCTCTTTCTGCTATCGTGGTACATTGGTGCTTTTTGGTACGGACACGGTGATGGGGCTAAGCTTGGCATCAGCCGCTCCCATGACTCCTTCGATGCTTGCCAGCCTTGACCCGCAAATGTATAGCCACCTCCATACAATCGCATTAGGCGGAGAGCCAACTTCAATGGAACTGATCCGTACATGGTCACCTTTTTGCGCCCTAAATAACGGGTATGGCCCGACGGAAACCACAATGGTTACCCATGCTGCCCATCTGCGAATAGGACACCGTGTAACCATTGGGCGGCCGATTCCCAATGTGCCGTGTTATATTTTGGATTCGCAGCGCAACGTGGTTCCAATGGGCGTTATTGGCGAGATTTACATTGCGGGCCCTAGCGTTAGCCCTGGATACTTAAATCGCCCTGACCTTAACGCAACCAAGTTCCTTGCCAATCCATTTGGTGATGGTGTCATGTATGCCACGGGTGATTTGGGCCGCTGGCTGAGCAATGGCGAAGTCGAGTGCCTGGGTCGCATGGATGACCAGGTCAAGGTGCGCGGGTATCGCATCGAGCTGGCGGAGGTGGCAAATACACTTTTAGCCCAACCGTCAGTGACCGCGGGAGCTGTTCAACTGTACGACCAGCAGCTGGTGGCATTTGTCACTCCCAACGACATTGATACAACGGCTGTGCTCAACGCATTGACCACGCAGCTACCACACTATATGGTACCAAGCCACATTATTCCACTCTTGTCTATTCCGCAGACGGTCAACGGAAAACTGGACACACGAGCGTTGAAGACGTACTTTGCAGAGCATCGAAAGCAGCTTTCAACGAAGGTATTGGCATCAATTCGGACCCAATCACCAAAATGGGATGCTTTGCAACAGGCCGTTGGCCAGGTGTTGGGTAAGGATCCTGCCACGGTCAACCCTGGCCTGTCGTTTATCCAACTGGGCGGGGACTCGATCAGCGCCATCCAACTGTCGTCGCAGCTGAAGCAACTGCACTATAATGTGCCCATTCCTGCCATCCTTGAGCGCATGCCTTTACGCGACCTTGCTGACACCATGACCGAATACCAAGTGCGTACAGGATCAGCCAGCCTCCTAGAACCTGCACACGATGCGCCTATCCCACTGACGCCGATTCAAGCGATGTTCTTTGGGTGGTCGTTTCGCAATCCACATCACTTCAACCAGTCGTTTGTCATGGAGCTTACCCAACCCATAGCCCATGGCCAGCTCAACGATGCCCTGCAGCAATTGGTTCGCCACCACGCCATCCTCCGCAGCCAGTTTACGCAGACCGCGGATGGCGACTGGGTGCAG
Source organism: Dimargaris xerosporica (assembly GCA_027576955.1). Lineage (NCBI taxonomy): Eukaryota > Fungi > Kickxellomycota > Dimargaritomycetes > Dimargaritales > Dimargaritaceae > Dimargaris > Dimargaris xerosporica. Next base: position 9,344 of record JANBQA010000310.1, read on the forward strand.
CACCTGGCTTCATCCACTGACTTACTGGAACAGTCGCTGGTGGATGTGATCGCCTGCGACCACGCCAGTTTACACACTCATCTCGTGCAAGTGCAGCGCAAACTGGATTTAGCCAAGGGTCAACTCTTGCGTGGTGCACTAATCCAACTCCAAATCGATGCTAAGATACCACCCACAGCACTGCTGTTCCTCACGGCCCACCATCTGGTGGTTGATCTGGTGTCATGGCGCATCCTGTTGGACGACTTGTATAGTTTACTCCAGACGCAGTCATTGGCACCTGTGCCGGTATCATTTGGTGCCTGGGCCTGTGCGCTGCAAGACTGGGGCGAGCAATGGACCAGCGATGGCATTGCCTGCGAGTGGACGCTGACACTGCCATCGATTGACTTGTCCTCTCTAGACTTCAATACCGAGGGAAACTGTAGAACCGCTTCTTTTAGCCTGCCAGCATCACTGACCGCTCTCTTTACGCAGCTCGAATCCTATACCAAGTGCTTTAGTGTGACTCCGACTGAACTGCTATTGGCAGCCCTTGCCCAGGCCTTGCACCGCCTATCCACTGATCCTACCGTGACCATCTGGCACGAGAACCATGGCCGCCACCCTTGGTCTAGTGACATTGACCTCTCACTCACAGTCGGGTGGTTCACGGCGTTTTACCCTGTCACGGTGACTGCTGACGCGGCCTGGTCCCACAGCTGCTTTGTCCGACGCATCAAACACGCCCTGCGCACCCTGCCGCACTACGGTCTTGTCCACGGAATTCAGCGGAGAAAACAGTCCAGTCGTTCTGACACTTCCACATACCAACCCCTGGGCGTGGTGTTCAACTACCTTGGTAAAACCACTGACCAGGCCACCCTCACGGTGCATGGCCAGGCACCGTGGACCATGCGACCAGACCTGACTGAAGGGCTACCCGTGTGCGACGAGTATGAACGCCGTCCACAGCTGTTAGAGGTCCGTGCATACCAAGAGGATGACACTGTGCAGTTTGACCTGCTGTACTGCCCTCAGGTCATTCCTTCAGCGACGATTGCTGCACTGACCAATGAGCTACAGCAGGCGTTGCACGACATGCTCACTGGTTATGCCCACCATGACGAAACGCTGTATTGGACGCCTTCCGACTTTCCGCTGTTGGATTTGACATGGGATGACCTGGATACCATTGATCGTGATTTGGCGCAGCAAAACATCAATCCCGCCAGCGTTGAGGACCTGTACCCGATACTGCCCACCCAACAAGGCCTGCTGACAGCCACCGCCAAAGACCCGTCGCAGTACACAGTTCAGGCGGCATTTACGGTGCAAGGCGTAGGTGACCATAGTCAGCTACACATGGCATTCCAACGGATAGTTGCACAGCACACCATTCTGCGCACACGGTTTCTGCTGCACTGGACGCGACCAAGTATCACCGGGCTGCAAGTGGTCTTGTGTTCGAATGATATCGAATGGCAAGTAATCGACAGCTGGGCGACTGTGAATACCCAGAACGAGGACGAGTATATGCGGCACAACTATGTCCGTGGGTTTACGATAGGTGGTCCTATGCTGCGCTGCGTGGTGATGCCCATGGTAGATAACCAACAGCGCCTGGTGATGACGATGCACCACGCCATTACCGATGGGTGGTCAATGGGTCTGTTGCAAAACGCATTGTTGCAGGAACTGGGCCATTCTTCTGCCTTGGCCTGCCCCTCAGTCAAGTTTCGGGACTACGCTGAGCACATGCTGCGGTTGGAGTCCACGGCCAGTGCACAGTTTTGGCAAGCACACCTGCAAGCAGTGGAGGAAGCCACCATTCTCGCACTGCCTAAAGCACCCAAGCCTACCACTGCGATGCAATCCCAAGCCATTCCTTTATTATATGATTTGACCGAGTTTCAACGCCTAACACAGCAGGCCGGCTTTACCATCAACGTTGTGCTCAAAGCAACATGGGCACTGCTGCTGCACCGCTACACGGGTCAGTCCAACGTCGTGTTTGGCCACACCGTGTCTGGACGCAACCTCAATGTCAGCAGGATTGACCAGCTCGTGGGCTGCTTGATCAACACGGTACCGTTTTGCGTGCAGGTGGAGCGATCCATGCCCTTGCTGGACCTATTGCACCAGGTGTCGCAAGCGTCCACAGCCATGATACCGCATGAGCACTGCCACTTGAGCGCCATCCAGCAGTGGACACCGCCTGACCTGGATGTGTTCAACCTCTTCAACACGCTGCTGGTGTACGAGAATTTTCCCACCGCTCAGCACACTACGGATGATGGCACTATTTCGTTCACTGACCCGCACGAGTTTGAGTTTACCGAATACGACTTGGCAGCCGGCATCGAACCAGTCCACAACCAGCTTGTGCTGCACCTGAGTTGGAATGCCCACAGGCTAGACCAGGAGTACGCCATTCGCATCAGCCAGTACCTGAACCACCTACTCATTGACGTAGGCAAGGCGCTGACGGATAATTCCACGGCTACATTGGTTGACCAGCTTCTGGCATTGCCTGAGCCCGAGCAGCGCATGCTCAACACGTTCACTACTAATCCCTCCGCGTGGGACGAGTCGAAAACCGTGGTTGATTTGTTTACCGCTTGCGCCCAACGCCACCCTCACGTAGCTGCTGTCGAACTAGATTCTGTAGTATGGGACTACCACACTCTGTATTCAAAGGCACACCGGCTGGCCCAGTGGCTGCTGTATTACGAGATGGCTGCTCAGGAACCAGTTGGCATTGTTGTCGCGCGCACACCAGCTGTCATTGCCATGCTACTTGGGGTAGGCATGGCTGGTGGCGCATTCGTCCTCATTGACCCCGAGTACCCACTCGACCGCATCAACTTTATTGCCAGTGACTGCGGGATTAAGCATTTGTGTTATACTATTCCACACGCTGAGCTGGCGCAAAGGGTCTCGACGACAATGGCCGTAGCTGCCCATGGGATTGATACAATGCTAGCAACAGCGCCAGAGACGGCATCACCGAACGTAGGCCAGGCGTTGCCATCGAACCTGGCTTACATTCTGTACACCTCGGGAAGCACTGGCCAGCCAAAGGGGGCAATGATCGAACATCGTGGGCTATCCAATCTGGTACAACACACCCCATCCATACTGCCGCACACGCGATCCCATTTCCGCCATATGCAGGCATTAGCCATGACCTTTGACGCCTGCATCTGGGACATGTATATGGCTTTATGCCATGGAGGCACGCTGGTGCTGCGAGTTGACATTGCCCACACGTTGCATTCAGTTGATTCGGCTATTCTTACCCCATCCCTCATGGCAGTCCTTGATCCAGCACAGTATCCAAACCTCAAGACCGTTGTGGTTGGTGGGGAACGGTTACCATCGGATGTTGCCTTAAAGTGGGCCCAACGATGCCACATTTTCAATGTATATGGGCCAACTGAAATTACTATTATAACCACCGTATGCCACTACCAGCCCAGCACTTTAATCACCATTGGACGCCCTATTCACAACTCCGAAGTGCATATTCTTGATCCGCACCGGCAACCGGTACCCATTGGCGCTGTGGGCGAACTGTACATTGGTGGACCAGGCGTGATGCGTGGCTACGCCAACCGACCGGATCTGGACGCAAAGGCCCTAATAACTCACCCTCTCACACCTGATAAGCGCTTATTCAAGACGGGCGACCTGGGTCGATGGTTAGCCAATGGCGAAATCGAGTGTTTGGGTCGCCAGGACGACCAGGTCAAAATTCGTGGCATGCGCCTAGAGCTGCAGGAAATCGAGGCAGTTCTACGACGTGACCCCATGTTGACTATGGCAGCGGTGCTTGTGTTCGACCATATGCTGTACGCCTTTGTCTGCCCTGCACAGGTCGAGGAGCACGTGGTAAAATCTTACTTGTCCAGTCAGCTGCCTGCCTATATGGTGCCAGCGCATATTGTGTCGTTGGATGTGATTCCGTTAACCATCAGTGGAAAGGCCGACAAGAGCGCATTGTTAGCGCTTATTAGTAAGCTGAAGCAACAACCAGCTCCATGCAGTGGTGAGCCACCCCAAACCCCGACGCAAGCGATCATTTGTGAGGCCATGGCTAAGGCTTTGTCTGTCGACTCGGACACCATTGGTATCCACGATTCGTTTTTTACGCTAGGCGGTGATTCACTGTCAGCTATTCGGTTCACAGGACTGTGTCGCGAAAAGGGGTTGTCCATTACGGTTGGTCAGGTATTTGACAAGGCGACGGTCGCTGGGCTGGCCCAAGTCTGCCACAAAGAGAACACCGCAAGTATATTCTCGGTGTCACCGCTGTCCGCCGCTCAGCCATTGTCTCCCTTTGCCCTTTTAGATTTCACACAAGACGCCATCGATCGTATCCGGGAAGGCGTTGCACAGCAACTGGGCATAGCTCCTGCTGCCATTACGGATATGGTGCCAGTGTCTAGTTTGCAGAGCGGCTTCATTGTCAACACGCTCAAAGATCCCTCAGCATACATGGTGCAGCAATCCTATCGCATTACCGGTGCTTTGGATGTTGAGCGCTATCACGAGTGCTGGCGCCAAGTGGGCCAGCGCCATAGCATATTGCGCACCAAGTTTGCTACCACTGACTTGGTTTCTCGACACGCAGCATTTCAGGTGGTGCTGGCAACAATGGACATGGCATGGTCGTACGACGATAGCCATGATCCAAGTGACGCCGACTTTGAGCGTAGCTACTTTGCCGCTGACCGCCAGCACGGCTTTGCGTTTGATGGTAGCCCCCTTATCCGCATGGCGCTGTTCAAGATCACTGACACCGATTACTGGCTGTTCCTGACGTTCCACCACGCCTTGCTCGATGCCTGGTCCACAAACATTGTCTTGGACGAAGTGCTGACATTGTACCACAAGCAGCCATTGTACCCTGCCCTGGAATACCGCACGTACTTGGCCCATCTCATGCGCAAACCAGTCCAGGCAACGCAGGCATTCTGGCAGGCCACGCTAAGAAATGCCAAACCTACGCCTGACCTGCGGCTGCCCAGCATGCTTCCACCGTCGCCATCCGCCCCGAGTTACAAATGCCACGAGAAGAGGCTAAGCTGTCCACTGACTGACATCCACGCATTTTCCCAACAAATAGGTATCACCACCAACAACTTACTACGAGGATTGTGGGCACTGCTGCTCAGCCGTTACCTCAACGAGCAACACGAGGTGACCTTTGGCGTGCTGGTGTCGGGTCGCAATGAGTCACTGCCGGGCATCGATGATATGGTGGGCCTGACCATCAACACCGTGCCTTTTCGTGCCACATTTGGCCGCGACCAAACATTGCATGATTGGCTGCAGGGCATCCACCGGCTGTCGGGCAAAATCATGGCGCACGGTCACGCCAGCCTCGTAAATGTTCAGAAATGGGCAGGGGTACCAGCCGATACACCACTATTCCAGTCGCTGCTAGTGTACGACAAGTTCCGCGAGAGCGCACTATCACTTGACAATCCACAGATTCAATGCATAGCCAACGACGGCGTCAATTATACCGAGTACCCGCTTAACATCAGCTTTACTGATGTCGACAATGAGTTGCATATAGTGCTTATGTACGCTGCTAGCAAGTACGATCCCGCATATATCACCCTCATCAGCGACTATTTGGACGCATGCTTGACCTGGATTGTTGAGTCCACACCCGACACATTGGTAGCTAGTCTGTGGCAGTTGCCACCAAGCGAACGTTTCGCCATTACTACTTGGTCCCAGGGAGAGGAAAAGACGCTGGACCCATCGTGCCATCTGCTACCCGACCTCTTTGTAAACAGCCTTTGGCGCACCCCCGATGCCATCGCACTGGATAATGGCGACGAACGCTGGACGTATGCGCAGGTGCACCAGCAGGCACTGATTATTGCCCATTGGTTGCTCGAGCACCAGGTGCAGCCTGGTGACTGCGTAGCTTTGGTGTTCAAGCGGTCGCCCAGTTTCGTGTTTGCTCTATTAGCTGTGCTGTTGGTAGGTGGTGTGTACACGCCCATTGAAGCCACTGCCGCCACTGAGCATATCTACAACTCTCTTGAAGAGCTCGGCAAGCCAGTAACGTTAATCGAATCAATCGACGAACCTCTTGCTCAGGCATTGCTCTCGGTGACATCCCAAATTGGCTATTGTGATGCCATTTTTAACCAGAATTCCAGCACTTTGTCGCTAGCCCTTCCACCCCCGCGACAGCCACACGATTTAGCATACATTATCTTTACCTTGAGCATGACGGACCAACCAAGGGGTGTTCAAGTGCGCCACGAATCTGTAGTGAATACGCTTGTGCATATTGCGCAAACGATGAACCTCGACTCGCACTGCCGGTTCCTCCAGCTGCTCAACATTGCGTTTGATGGATGCCTTATTGAAATATTCACCACCTTTTATTGCGGAGGCACCCTTGTCTTAGCCCGAGGCCATTTCGAGGATGATTTACATCGGGTCAACTCATGCTTATTGACACCTTCGCTTCTAACGACGCTTAACCCAGACGATTACCCCGACTTGCAAAAGGTATTCAGCGGTGGGGAAGCCCTGAGTTGGCCCGTGGCCTGCCAATGGGCAAAGGGCCGGCAGCTGTTCAACGGATACGGCCCAACAGAGATTGCCATTGCCAGTCATGTCGAAACAGTCCAGAATGATGAAGCTGTCACCCTGGGTAGACCGATGCCCAATACCCAGTGCTATGTGCTTGATGCGCAGCGGCGACCAGTGCCTATGGGCGTTCTTGGCGAGATCTGCATTGCCGGTCTTGGTATCAGCAATGGCTATATCAATCGACCTGATTTGACCGCCAAAGCATTTGTCCCCAATCCCTTTGGCGCTGGTCAGATGTACCTCACAGGTGATTTGGGCTGCTGGTTGCCTAATGGCAAGATCAAATACCAGGGTCGCAGGGACCTGCAGGTCCAGCTACGTGGGTTCCGCATTGAGCTGCATTCGGTTGCTGATGCTCTTGCGAGATACGATGGCGTGCAGCAAGCATGTGCGCTAGTGCAGGACAACCGGCTTATTGGGTACGTGTCTCCTATAGACGTTGATGTCTGGGCGATCATTGCCTTTGTCAAGGCCCATCTGCCTCACTACATGGTGCCAGCTGCCATCGTGCCGCTCGACACGCTTCCGTTGACGCCGGTTGGAAATATTGATCGAAGGGCTTTGCCTAAACACGTGTTTGCCCCACAGTGTACCGACGCCAGCACTATTCCACGGACGCCAATGGAAAATTGTTTAATCCAACTGTTGGCCCAAGTGCTCCATATTTCACACGAGGTTATTTCGCCACAGAATACTTTCTTTGAAGTGGGCGGCGACTCGCTCCGAGCCATTCGCTTGGTCACCCTGTGCCGTCGACAAGGCTTAACTCTTGCCATGGTGGACATTACTCGAAATCATACCATTGCCCAGCTCGCCATGCTTATGGAGGCCAAACAGGCTCCCTTGTCGGCAACTGATTTGTACCCAGCCGTCAATGGGCCAGTCCCACTCAGAACTGCCCAACCCGAGTTTTCGGCATGAGCTGCCAATGGCCTCAGGCTGACCCATCATTAATGTTGACTGGGTGCTAAACTGTGCTTACAAGCGAGACGTAGGCGAGTACGATCGATTAGCTTATTGTTTACCATGACATTCTACGGTTTCTGATTTCAATGTCTGCGGTTGATGACCACGCATCCACCGGTATCATCGAGCCTACACTGGCCCTGAGCGGCATTTTTTTCAACCTTATGAAGCGAGCGAATGTCAAAATTTTGTATGCCGCTGTAACCGTGGTCTATGCCCACGTTAGCTACCATCGAGGTCTGTTCTGCCCGTTTCGCAACATCAACCACAAAGAGTGTCAGCTTCTATCCTTTACCACCCATTGTTTGGTCACTGATTCCGTAAAACTATCGACTCTTTCAAGAGATCTGCAATTGCTGCGACGTAATTAATCGCTGCCGACCAAAACCATGCCCTACCCGGCCCGATTTAAAAGGCACCATGCGATGGCTGATACACTTGATATTATTATGATCGTGTTGCTAGAATGTGCACCGGCTCTACCGCTCTACTGCCAACAGATCCCGTGTCGTGCTTGCACACACTCAAGCGCTTTGCACAGTCTCCCTACCAATGGCTTCCACCTACTTTTAACCGAATATTTCGATCGTTTTAGTGTGCCAGCCAAGCAGGTCCCTCATTCATTTTTGAGCCCCTCCCCCTCCGCAAGTGGCCCCTTGCTACTCTATACGCCAAGCACAATAATTGACACCACTGCAGCCCTATCTTTACGGGCGGGATAACTTGCCTGCTTTTAGATATAGATCCACAGCTAGCCAAAAATAAACTGCTTTTGTATGCTAACCAGAATCACTTCACTTCTTTCTTGCAAACCTATGTTATCCACTGCGTAGCTTGATTTTTTTCTCTATCATGCCACACGTTGGCGAGTGAAGCTGCAAAGTAAGGAATATTATATCCCAGTTTGCCCAGCGTTAGTCAACTCAAGGTGCAGAACCCGGCACCCGAAACCAAAGCACCGTATCGAATGCCCATCTACTGACGCATCCTCGCATT
>JANBQA010000311.1:0-17911 GCA_027576955.1 Dimargaris xerosporica
GGTATCACGCGTGAGCGACGAAACAGATCACTCGAACAAGTACTAAAAGTGATTGGTAGGTTTAGCACGAAGCGATCGCAGCTCAGTGCCAAGAATTGTTGTGTCTGATGGCACCGATGATCCAAACGAAATAAAGCACAGTGGGATGAGTGTGTAGCAAACAAAGCCAAGGTGGAGGGGCAAGAAGACTTGAAGGACAGAGTGGGTTGGTGATTAGGGAGAGGAGGATGGGTGTTTATCGTGCTATCGGTGGGTAGCACGCGATGTGGGCGCCGTAACAACCCACAGCGCTGCTGGTGCCAGGAAAGCCAGGGTGCGACGCAACCGGGTCACTGTAATCCTCGCCCTCGCGCGCTTGGCTCGCCGGGGGCACGATGACGCCGCCCATCTGCCTTCTGCCTATTCCTAATCTCTGCGCCTTGTTCCCCGCTTCTTGGTGTCTGCTGGCTACTTGGCCATAACAATCTCTTGTCACTTCTAGGCAACCTCCACCTTCCCTGACTTGCCCACCTCCTTTAGCACGGCAAGTGTCCACTACAAGCAGGCATCCACCCTCCCACTGCCATGGATTTTCTATCCAAAGGGTACAGCGTGCTGGTCGGCGACCGTGGGCAGGAGCAGTCGCCCGCCGAGACCATCCAACGGTTGGCGGATCGCGCCGCCCATGCGACGCTGATGGAAGACCGTCGCGCTGCGGTCCTCAGTCTCAAGGGACTATCGCGCGAGTACAAGGCCGATGTCGGGCACGCAGCGCTTGACGCATTGCTAACGCTGCTCGACCAGGACAAGGAAGACCCGGGCATTGTCAAGCCTATCCTCGAAACCCTTCACAGCCTGTGCACGCGCGACCCGCGGGACGAGCCTTCTACGCTTGGAGCTGAGTTTTCCGCCAAAGTTTTGGAAGACCAGACAAATGTCGAAGCCCTGCTCGATATCATGGTCCAAACCGATTTTTACGTGCGGTTCAATGCGGTGCAGCTGTTGGGTACCTTGTTGGCGAGCCATCCCACCCCACTGCAGGATGCTATCCTGGTCTTGCCGTTGGGGGTGGGCCGTCTGATGGATTTGCTCGACGACCATCGCGATATCATTCGCAACGAAGCACTGTTGCTGCTGATTACTCTGACCCAGGATCACGACGACATTCAAAAGATTGTGGCCTTTCAGGGAGCGTTTGACCGGCTACTGGATATTATGACCGCCGAGGGTGGTATCCGAGGCGGGATCATCGTGCAAGACTGCATCCAGTTGCTCCATAATCTATTGCGCTACAACGTGTCCAATCAAAACTTTTTCCGAGAGACCAGCTGTATCCAACGGTTACCAACACTATTGTCCACCGAAGTTGACAATGCCAACACGCAGCCGTACGAGGAAGAAGAGTCGTTTGTCTGGTCGGAGCAGGCAGCAGCCAATGCTGCATACCTTTTGGACATGGTGCGCCTACTCATTGTGCCAGGTAACCTCAACACCAAGGCCAACCAAGACGCAATCTACCAATGCGATATGTTTGCCCCCTTGGTGCAGCTGAGCCTGGCCCCAGATACGCCCTCTGCCGTAAAGGTCCAGGCCTTGTACTCGCTGGGTGATATTGTTCGCGCCAATCATACCAACCAGGATGTGTTTATGCGCATTACAATTACGGTGGTCCCTGACAACGGTCCCGAGGGTGACACCAAATTGATCCCGGAACCAGTTATTGTAAGCATCGTCAACATTGCGGTGGGGACCAACAGCCCTGGTAGTGCTGTGCCAACGCCGTACGCAGTGAGGTCTGCCGCCACGTACCTGTGTTTATCGTATATTTACGACAACCCAGATACCCAACTGACGTTGGTCTCTACGCTAACACCACCACCGAGCGATAACCCCAACTCGGTCCTGTGCGGTTCCGCTCGCTCCGCCGGCTCGTTGCTCATCGAAGCACTGTTGCCAGGGGAAGCGATTGCTGCCGAGAACCCCTTTCGCACCTGGTATGCGGCCGTTATCCTGGGCCACCTCCTGGCAGGTCATCCAACGTGCAAGCAACTGGCGCTCAAGGTTACTTTTGGCGAGCCAGAGCGCGGCGAAGACCCCGTCTCGTTGATGCAAGAACTGACGCAGGCCTTGATCCATGCCGTGGAAAAGAAACTGGATTCGCGCGTGGCAATTGGGCTGCTGACGTTGCTGTGCCGCTGGCTCAACGATAGCCCCGCCAGCGTTGCACAGTTCCTTGAAGAGAGCACCAATGTGCACTTTTTGATTGAAGAAGTGACCAAAGCGTCAGGTACGAACTGTGACCCCATCGTCCAGGGCTTGTTGGCGCTGTTATTGACCTTGATCTACCAGTACAACGATGAGCCCGGCGGTGGGCTGTCGCGCCACGACCTGCAACCCATTCTTCACCAGCGGATTGGCATCGATACCATCCGCAACCGCCTTAACCGCATGCGCGACGCCAAGCCCTTTCAAGATCCTTCGTTTTCTTTGAAACCCATGGCGTTCCATCCGACCACTCACCTGCCTGAGCTTTACTTTGACCAGAGCTTTGTCGACTTTGTTCGTTCGAATATCGATGGCTGGCAGCGAACGCTGTCCACACCGCCAGCTCAGGTGGCGCTAGCACGGTCCCCGCAGCTTGCCGCTAAGCCCAGCACTAGCATTGCTGACATGATTAGCACTAACAACGATGGCGCATCAGCTGGGACTGGTGCGGTAGTTGACGCAGAAGAACACCGTGCCGCCATAGCTGCTCTGGAACAGACGGTGCAATCGCAGTTGGCCGAAATTCAGGCGCTGACTATGCAGATGCAGTCTATGGCAGTGGCACCCGTTGACGCGGAAACAACCAATGCCCAGGCCAAGGAGGTCAGCACTACCAACGACGATGCATCCTCGTCGACCGCCTGGGTGGCCAAAGTGGCGGAATTGGAACAGCAGCTTCGAGAGCAACAGGAGAAGATGGCGGCATTGGAAAAGGAGCAAGAAGACCTACTGGTGTACCTTGTGGAACAGGACACGCAGTGCAAGCAGTACCGTGCGCGGCTACGTGAGCTGGGTGACGACATTCCATTGTCGGATAACGACGATGAGGGTGCTGACGGCGTGGAAGAAGAAGCCGGTGATGATGACAATAGTAATGATGCTGATACTACCTCGGTGGCCGTGGCGATGGAACCCGAGCCAGTATCAACACCATCGCCCAAAGTTACCCCCAATCACTTTGTGTGATCCATAACAGTGGTGGATATGATTCCTCTAGGGAGCAGCGGCATCAGCTAATAAATTGTCGATTTTTTGTGACCTGGTTACTGGGCGCCTAATCGTTTTAATGAGTTACAGCGCTTTAGCTCCGACTTGTGTGCGCAAATACTCATATGGACTGTAGCCCTCACCGGTGGTTCCAAGTCAAGCCGACTGGCTTTTGACGACTACGCTGATAGGGCCAGGTGTGCCAGACACTTGGTTTTAAGTGGGATCTTTACAGGCGTGGTGACTATACTGCCTTCCCCCTCCCCAGGCTGCGTTATTGTTGCAACCATTCACCACATTGCCATCTTATTGAAGGCATCGCCTGGTCATTGTACCCTTTTTCATTGCAACCGCATCGATCCCTTCTTTTCCAGCGCATATTATTGGCCATAGCTAACCCTTTGCAAGCACTATGACCATCTTGACCTTGTAAGTGCATGCCACCAATTGCTAATCTGATTCCTATGCTGCAGCAAGGCCGGCGGTGCCCGTCTCAGTGGTTTGCTTGACTCTTGGAGAGCAGAGGCCTGGACGCTGAATGCCTGTATGACCGATTTTTTTTTCGCATTGCACCTGGGTTAAGAGTTTACATTCTTATGACCAATGTGCGGTGCATGGGGGCAATTGTTTGGGACCACGGTAATACATAGATACCCAGCCAGTAAGTGCCCAACAGACCATGTAGCTTGTAACCACTGGGGCTTTCAATAAGCGCTCCAATCCCGCCTGCGCTCGCGTATGAGAATACTAACCTACTGGCCATAGTGTACGCTTACTAGTTGGATCGCATCCATCTGTCCGGCGCCACCCAACTCAGCCAACTACACATTTGGCTCAAAGTCGGACAGCCTCGGCAATGGTGTATTAGCGCAAAATGACCATGAAACCATCAAGGCAGACTATGACTCCCATGGCATGCGTCGAACGGTTGAAGCCCTGCTAATTACCCACCTCCACAACCATCCACACGTGTTGATCTTAAAGACCGCTGCGTCAACACGGTTCCAATTTCCGGGAGGCGTGCTTAAACCGGGCGAGTCGGAGCAGCAAGGACTCCAACGGATCCTCGATGCGCTGTTTAACGCCGAGGCAGGTGCGGAATCCGAAGAACCCAAGTCCATGGCGTGGACTGTCGGTGAATGCGTGTCCAATTGGTGGCGGCCCAACTTTGATGCCAACATGGTAAGCCGAAGCACATGGATGAAAAGTAAACGAGCCTTGGAACAAGTTGGTTATTTGTTAAGGGATTAGTGGGGCACATCGGCTTTGGTACAGTATAAAATTGGCCGTGCACGGCCTGATGAGCAGCGATTTAACAGCCTTGGTGTAAGTTGCCTTGTATTTTTGCACCAATACTACACCGGGAGTCTGGTTAGTACCCATATCTTCCGCCCCATATTGCCGACCCCAAAGAGCACCGCAAGCTATATTTGGTACCGTTGCCTGAAAAATGTAAGTATTTTATTCTGAAAAGCGTTGAACTACTCGGCCAACTGGCTGTGGGTGATGACAATAAGGTATACGTGGCAAGCGCTATTTCGTAGGGTGGGTCTCTAGTTTCGGTCACTTTAATCAAAGCAATGGCTAAATGTGGCACTTGCACTCAACCTACGGCGATGCTGGGATATACGAACATGGACTGATCTAGTGGAGTTTACGGTACCAACTGGGCAAGAGCTCATCGCCATCCCCTTGTTTGATCTATACCAACACAAGACAAAATTTGGCAACCAAATTGCCGCGGTGCCCTACTACCTTAGCGGCAGCGACTTTGTGTACAATGACTAACGAGTGTTTAACTTGCAAATAATAAAGTGAGAAGTGCACGTATTTTGGGGACTTGACCATAGGATGGCTACTATTCACAAAGTTTAAAGTAGTACATCAAAATTTTACACACGGGGCCACACTATTTTTTTACAAAATTCAAAGCTATTAGTGTGGTCAGTTTATTATGCTGAAACCCATCAAGTGCCACAGCGCTTGGCCTTGGCCTGCTCAAACTCGGCCGTGCCCGCATTGATAGCAGTTTGCAAGGGTTTGAGCACCGTATCCACCACATGCTGGATTTCGGCAGATGATTCGCGATGCGCCTTGGAAACAACCCCACGAATGTTGTCTTTAACGGCGGCAATGGCATCCATGATTTTAGTAGCGCGTTGAAACTTCTCATCAGTGACAGGCACCGATAAACTGGCCCACAGGTGACGGAGCATCTCATGCCCAGAGACTTGGCACGAGGCAACGGCGTGTTTGAGCGACACAGGAATCGGCAGGTCCTGTTGGCCCTGCGCCGCCAAGATACTGGCTTGCTGGTCTATGAGGTGGAACATGTCGTCCAAGACTGTGGCAGCTGTTTGAGAAGTGGGTTCGCGGTTGGCGTAGAGGGTAAAATTGGCTTGGTCAAAGTGCTGCACAAAGGTTTGCAGTGTGGCAGTAGGGTCCACTTGATAGATTGGTTTCGTGGACAAACCGCTGCTGTCGCCACCCTCTTCCCTGTCGCGGTCACTGCCCACGGTTTGGCCTTGACTTTCTAAGTACCGCTGCTGGTTGGCAATTTGCAGCGCCATGGGATTAGGAGCTGCTGGAGCCTCCAAATCTTCAATGACCAATTCGCGCGTCATATCATGTGGCCCCATGGCTGGTTGGGCGCCTTCCAGATGCGCTCGTAGTACGGTTTCCGAATGGCGGTTAAAGGATTTGATGAGGAAACGCGATTCACCAACCTTACCCGCAGTCATGGCAATATCAGGCTTGTTGCCCGTTTCCATGTGGTCGTCCAGTGTCCGACTAATGTCCAAAAAGCGATGGAGCCCACCCAGTTCCAGGCGTCGGGCCAAGCTATCCGCAGCTTCCTTCTCCTCTTCTTCAAGGCATTTGTCAAAGATTTCGTCCTGCGTAATACCATGAGAGGTGGCAGCGCGGTCGCGATGAAAGAGTTTGGACGCCAAAAACCGCTTCCAAAAGGCTTCCTCCGATAGGTTGTGAGGGACATGCTCCTTGTAGGCCTGCTGAACCCGTGGGTGGTGCTGAAATATGCTGTACATCTTCTCGCGAGTCAGACTGTAGGTAAAGTTTTGGCCGTCCTGTGCAGCGGGTACCAGGTCTGGCCACGATGATGATTGCCCACGCTGTTGATCCAGGACAGCGCGTTCATTGTCAAGAAGGTGCCGACGGGTGGTCCAAAACTCTTCTTCGTGGACGTAGCCAGATTGCACCAGATCGCGATGCAATTTAGCCAATTCAGGGTTGTTGGAGAGTACCGCACGGCGCACCGCAATCTCCTGCTTGGTTAATGGAATAGGACAGCTTATGCTTGGTCCCGAGGACAGCGAGTGAGGAAGCAACACGGCAGCAACAGGGGTCTGGGACCGGGGAGATGCTACTGATTTGGTTATGGGCGTGCGTTTGCTGGGATCCGTTGACGTTGCTGGTCGCGCTGACAGCAGTGATCCGGTAGCGTTAGTAGCAGGTGACGTTGTGACACTGTTGGTTCCGTTTTCCTGTGGCCGCTGGCGGCGTATGATATCGGTAATGGTGTCGACAAACTGATCGCGGTCAGTTAGAGCGCTGGACGACGGCGGAAACACAAAGGTAAAGCTGCCATCTTTGCCTACCGGTTGGTGAGCCAGCACCTTGAGCATGATTTTCTTGCCGCCAGCCTTGCTGACCATTTGTGCTATGGAAGAAAGATTAAAAGCGGCAAGCAACACATAGATAGTATGCATAGTTCCACGCCGTGGTTTAGGCGGCTATTGCAAGGGTGCTACAGCCAGTCAGTCTACTCAGTGGATGCAGCCCGTCTTGACCAAGGCCTATAGGCCCAATGGCTGCACTGCACTTACTCTTGATGTTTGCATGCGCAAGAGCGATGGTCAATTGGGATGCACCCTGGGGCGCCCAACCCAGTCGGTGGTTGGTCAGGTACAGCTTTCCTGGCTGCGCATTACAGTCCACGGACGCTTGGCACACGACCTTTTCATCCGGCTCCCACAGGGCCATGGGGTAGGAGGTGATGTACGGGACCAACACAGATAAAGGAAATACAGCCACACCGATACACGACCACGCGGAATCTGTTGGCGAGGACGGCGCTAATCGTGTTGCTTTTAGGCAGAAACGACGCGGACCGGAGCCTCCAGGAATTCCAAAAAAAAAAGAAGAAAAAAGCGCAGTGGGTTGCACCGTAATAGCTATTCAAAGCGATGCGCTCTCGCTTTCTAGGACACTTTATTTTAGAAGGCGTGGTGTTTGCACCGGCTAGCGGCTGCGGATGCATGGGAAAAGTATTTTCTTCCGTAAGGCATTCCAGTATCCCATTAGCAGTATTTTTTATCACCGTATTTTTTTGCATTAACCAAGGGGCAAACTTTAAGAGTGTTGACAACGATGCGTAAACTGCCAGATGCGTGGCAATTGGTAGCGCTCCATTATCTTTTGTATCTCTTTATCGGTGCTTTGTTGGCCGACTTGTACAACCACACCTTTTTTTACCAGCCACTGCATCGCACAGCCAGCCCGACTCGTACTTTTTGGTGGACCATCACCTACGTGAATCGCGCATTCCTTGACGACTCACTCTAGCTGCCTATTTTTCACCGCATATAGACTTTTAACAGGTCGCATCGAAGACCTCTCGCACTAATCCGCCATGTCTGACGATGAAGCATACGGATATGAGGGGGCGATGGTCGAGGAAGAGCCCGAGACCTACTACAGCGACGACGCCAACCATGAAGGCGAAGTGGCGGCGGAAGCCGAGGTAATTACCGATGGCAATGGCAAACTAACTGAACAAAAGGAGCGAATTACGACGCCCTACATGACCAAATACGAGCGGGCAAAAATCCTGGGAACGCGCGCCCTGCAGCTCAGCATGAACGCACCACCCATGGTCGAGATTGAGGGCGAAACGGACGCGTTTCAGATTGCCCTCAAGGAGTTACGCGAGAAGAAGATTCCTTTTCTTATCCGCCGCAACCTACCGGACGGCGCCTTTGAGGTGTGGAGCGTGCGGGAGTTGATTATTGAGTAAGGAGGTTTGGGGGTGTAGTCTAGAGCCCTCCGAACTACCCCTTTTGGGATGGATTGAGGAATAAATCCTGCCAGCATGGTAAACGATTAAAATAAAGCTTTATAGTGATAGTAGTACCCGTCGTCAAATCAAGCGCCAAACGCAAAGCTGTCGCGTATGATAAATACTAAATCTTTTAATGCATCGATGGCAGGTAATAACAAAAAATGCCTTTCACTCGTAATTCCAAACAAGGCGCCAAACAACCCCGCGTCTCAAAGCTTAGCCCACATCGGACTGTCCAAACGCCACGCCAATGCTGGGCCAATGAACCGCGCCAGCTGCGCTCCAGCAGTGTGCGGGGTTTCCATTGACACCAAATGCCCCGTGTCCTTGATGAGCCAGCCGTCGAACAATTTGCCAGAAAACACCGTATTGCGAATTATAGCGGGATTGGGAAACATGGTCGATTTTTCTCCCAGTAGAAACCGCACGGGACACAGGATCTCGCTCAGGCGGGACAGCGTCAAAATCAAGGTCCCCAAACAGGCTTGGTAGGTAAATGATTCGTGAGCTGGTCGGCACTTTAGCCTGAGTTGGCCGCTGCTCTCCTCTTTGTAAACGCTGGTCTGAAGCATCACCTCCAACACACGAGGGTCAAACGTCTTGAACACCTTGGACCGAGAAAAATCCTGCTTGATCTCGCCCCAAGTCGCCCAGGTGTCCTTGCGCCGCCGCGCCAGCTCGGTTTGGAAGGCCAGGAGCTTTGGCGGCTGAAAGGGAGTCACCGGGTCGATAGCAAATATTGCCGCAAAGGTCGAGGGTTGCAGTAGCTCGGTGGTCAAGCTAATACGCCCTCCCCCATCGACATATGCAAAGGTCATGGAACAGAGGGCATGTACACCAACAACCATGCAAAGGTGGGGCATGGCGTGGCCTGTGGTAATTTGCACCATATCGTTAGTATCCCGACTGGAGCAAGGCCCGGCCCAACTGAGATGGCTGGATACAGGCGATAAGGTATCAAGTGCTTTTGTTAGCTCAATGCAATGGGTGCACCGCGCGACTTACATGGTTGCCGACCCCATCGATACGCCCACTGCAATAAGCGGGATGGCAACGTTCAGCTGCTTAACCAAGGCCAGCAGGTCTTGCGCGTAGAGTGTTCCGTTGACTTGATCACGCGCACCCCAGTAACAGAGCATACCACTGGCCATTAGGGGTCAGAGTTTCTCCCTACAAATAGTCCCTTGGCTTGTGGCAAGCTCCCGTGGCACTAGCACCGCGAGTCTCACAGATATCCTTCAATGCTCAACTTGTCAGAGCAAAAAATTGCTGGCAATCTAAGATGCCTTCGGTACACTTACACTCGGCTTTTGTAGACACGTTGTTGAGCAGGGCGCTGTCTCCATGGTTCCAGGCGTCAAAGGTGACAAGGTGGTCAATGTGCCATTCAACCAGACTCTGTGCACGAGCACTGTCGCTGCTCCACGGCTGCCGCGGAATTGGGGTGCATTCGCGTTCTGCTGGGGTCGGTTGCGGCGAGACGCCGTGGTACGCCAGAGGCAGGTTTTCGATAAGCGGCTCCCAAGACTCCTTGTTAAACCCCACGGCATGGCAGAATATGAGCGCCACCGGGGTGCTGCTGCGCGACGGCACGGACGCAGACACGGTTGGCCGGTAAAACTTGACTGATAGTGACTTGCCAGGCCGCGAGCTGGCGTAAACCGCAGTGGTCGTTTGAAAATGCTCCATGGTCCAGACGGTAGAATGGCCAGCATCCAATTGCCACCTAGTGGTGACCACACGCAGAAAAAACAAGTGATGGACAGTCACGAATACGTTCGCAGCCTATGGACACGACCACAGGCTTGCAAGGTCTAGCAGTGCGGACAGGTTAAGCTAGCAAAAAAACTATCAAAGAAGGAACGGTTGCTCCCAGAGGGTATTTCAAAACGGCGGGTAAGACATTACACGCGCTAACAGCAGCCTAAGCCTTGCTGGCTTAGGGCATTATTTCGTTTTCAAATTAGGCTGGCAGGCTGAAGGGAACAACCCCTTCTTTCCCTTGCCCAGTGTGGCGGTGGCTACCGCGATTTAATTGCTACTGCTATCGCCACACAAAACTGCACACATCACTGTGGTCGCATGATTTCCTTAACGAGGAGTTGAGCTGGGGTTAGGCAAAACAATGGAGAGGCCAGGGCTGCTCACTGTGCACTGCCTGGGCCATTATGCTGGTGTGGTAGCCAATGCGCAAAAGTCGCCATAAAAAAGGTATATTAAAGGGGGGAACATGGCAAAGCAAGGAGCCATGCTCAACAGCGCGCACCATAGCCCCTTTTAATAAAGGAGCAAATGGCGTAAGCCCCCCGTCTCGGTGAAAGAGGTCGCCTTTTATATTTAAACAGGCATATGACCGAAATATGGCTATGGTGAGCTGGTACCCAAGTCTAAATAAAAATAACCCGTTTAAGTACAATGGATGACACCAAGAGGCCTTGGGTGCTTTGCTTCAGTACCCACTGTTTTGGTTAATAGTAATGCTTTGTCAAATGTTGCTAGTTCAATGACCTACGCCTAAAGCCAGCCTAGAGGAACAATACATTTATCGATAACTTAGCCATCACCCCTTAAAGGAAAACAATATGTTATTTAGTAAATCTGTTGAAATAAGCAACCAAATACGTAGTGTTGACTACAAACGTCTAGGAGAGTATATCTAGGGCCTGTGTTGCGAATTTAAAATGGTTTAACTGGTATTTTAAATTATGGCACTGCTTTTATAAAATAAAGTTTGGAAAAGAAAAGTGCAAAGAGCAACAGCCGCGATTGAGTAGGCACGATATAGGCAGTTGACGGGACAGGTTACTCATTTTCAACAGAACCAGCAAACATCATCCCTGAACTTCAATTTTTCATGGCTGAAAACGGACGTGTTCTGTTGGATCAATGAGGAGGTGGCGCGCACTGCATCACCATCGAGTGCCATTGACACAGCCAACCTGCTCCGCTCGACCATTGCGACCACTAAAGTGGATCCCTACACCCATCACTTTCCCACATCGCTCCCGCCCCTCGCTGCTCAATTCACGGCTGATTTAGCCGCTGCGTCTCAGGAAGCGGTGCTCAAACACCTGCTACGCCGCCTCCAGCTGGCTATGGCCCACTGCACCGACCACCAGGTGCACCCCAAGGCGTTGGTCGTCAGTAGGGGCGTGGCAAGCAACCAGTACCTGCGCGCCAACTTGGCACAGTGGATGGCCGACCGATACCAGCTGCAAATGCTGTGCCCGCCACCGCAGCTGTGCACCGACGACGGGATTATAATGGCAAGGGCGAGCATCGAACGGATGACCAAGGGCTGTCTTGATGACTATGGCATTAGGGTTGTGCTCCAGTGGCCACTTGAAGCCCTGCGGCACTGGCCACGTGTGCCAGGGCAAGGCAGATTGGATAAATAGTGCTGCTGGCTAATGGCGTAAAATAAAGTAATGGTCGTGTGAGCATCACCAGCCTATGTTGCATGCCTTTACCATGTCATCCGTAGTGATTTATAACACTGATAGTCTCTTATGCTGCCACAATAGACAGAGGTGCTTGATTCGAAAAAAACGTGTGAGGGCCATATACAGTAAATGTTGGGCAGCCACTGGCAGGGTGATCCCCGCCGACTTCGGGTGGCAAGGCAGCGATTATTACCCAGATACATAAAGAACAGCGAATGCATTACTTGGCAATCTAAGTGTTTGAGCATAACGTAGCACTGCACGCAGTGGCCACATATATAGGAACAAAGGCATTTTATTAAATGTTATAGGTGTCCAGCCCAGATAGCCACAGAATACTGTTGTCAACGGCAAAACCGCATATTTAATCGGTCTAGGTCCGCGTCTTCTTCCCCTTGGGCTGTGCAAGCTCATCACAAGCCGCTTGCAATACTTTGTGACATTTTTTAACAATTCTCTTCTCGTACCTGACGCGGGCGTAGAGCGGGTCATAATTGTTGCCACGGTTGGCCTTCAGACGACATAGTTCAAGTGAAGGGCCCACCAACTCAGCACCCGGACATTTACGGTACTGAAATAAAGCCAAATATAGCTTCAGCGTAAGCTTTTGTAAATTTAAAACGCCAGTCAAGTGCTGAAAGCATTCAACAATTCGATCAACAGTATATAGACTACCCATTTTGCAACGTTTTTCTGATGCAACGTCTGCCATGGAGCCCTTCAGCCACCGATGAAGTGTTGGTTTGGGCGCTGCGGGATCCATTGGTCTGGCAGAAGGACTCGATGCAAAACCATAAGTGCCGATCCAGCAAATGACGTAGAGGAGCGATTCCCAGTCGTCGAGGGACGTGCGCTTCGTATCGTTGTTCTCCAAATTGCCGATGCTCATAAACGGCAACGTGCCCGTGCGCTCGGATTGTTCGCATGAAGACTTAAGGTTGAGGGGGGTGGCGTTGTCGAAGTCAACGAGCATGCCTCTCACCGCGCTGCCCTGGCGAACTACCATGATATTGTTGGTGGATATGTCCCGGTGGAAAATCTTGCATTCGTCGTACAGCTTTCGATGGCACACCATCACGTCGGCCAGCACCTTGATCAGGTCGTTGAAGTTGTCCAGCGTGTCCAGACGCTCGGCCAGCGGCGTCATCACCATGCGTCGATGCACACGGTACACCGGCGATGGCGAGTCTGTGTCAGGCGAATACAGGGCATCGTCGATGGCACCATATGCCAAACGTGTATCGTCACGCTCCAAGTCGCCATGGCCGCCCTGCCAAACGCTGCCACCGATGACGAGTTTGGGGTAGGGCACACCCGGGCCGTGGTTGGAGAAATGCTCGTCAATCTGGCGAAGCAGCGTGGTTTCACTCCGCGGGTCCTGGCCTGCTGCATTAGGGGTGGACACGGGCCACGCATCTTTGATAAACACCGCCGTACTGTCACCCGGTTTCGCTGACGCAGAAAACGATACCGTACGGCGACCGAATAACGACGGGCGGATAAACACCTTGTCACATTTGGCGTAAAACTCGCGCCTTGTTAGCGTGATATCGGCGTCGTCGAAGCACTCGATCACCCAGTGATCCGAATCAGAGTCATAGTGGAGGGTAGAGTCCAGTCCGAATTGAGCGGGGCCAGCCAGCGACCAATAGACAACAAACTGAGTGAACTGTTCACGGCCAGCCAGGGTGCGCAGGTCAATGGCTTTGGCTCGGTAAATACGGTCCCGCCCACACAGGTACACGTACGCGTAGGTATCGATAATAAAGGCCGACCACGCAAACCGACGGTTCGGCTGAGTGGCATACATATTCAGAACATATCGCGCCAGCTGGCCGCACGTCTTGTCCATTGTGTCGGGGCTCGGTTCGCTACCTATGGTGATGGGAGCCGTGACCTCCTTCACTTCAACGACGGCCACGATATCCTGCCAGTGTGCCACTGGTGGCGGTGCTGGGTAGCCATCGGTTGGCACTTCTCGTGCAGCGATCGCGACGTCCGGCCGCTTGTTATTATCCGCACCTATCGGCACGTAGTCAAACCCGTCAGGCGACTGCAACAGACGCGTCTGCTGCCGAACTGGATGATCGGGATCCAGCCCACGCACACCGCCATACACCGCGCGCGCACACACGTCCAAGAGATACTGAATCTCGGGATAGACTGCCTTTTCGTCCAAGATTATCCCGCTCATTAGGTTTGTAAGGTAGCCTGATTGAGGGGTCAGATGGCCTGAATTGCACACTTGGTAGTGAATCTGAAAGGCTCGATCTGCGGCATCCGTATCGCGAGGTATCGCTTGTTTCAGCAACAGCCCAACTTCGACCATCACCGTGTGTTCCTTGACCTGGTCGTGCAATTGGTTGCTGGCCATCTCGTCCGACTCGGTTTCGCTCATACCGGAGCCCACATAGGTGTCCGACTCCATGGTACTCGCGCTCATAGCCGCCCATTGCTTTTGCAAAGCAGGTGGGGCAGAGCCCTTTTTGCGAATACTGCGCAGCGGCATGTTTGGGAAATTGGCCTCCTGCCGTTCTCCTAAACGCCACAAGGAGACGATGCAATAACCACGAAAGAGTACTGTTGTGGTCAGTATATGTAAGCGGTATGTACACCAGATAGTGGCTCTTGACCATACAGTATGTTTTCAATAGTTTACCACGATGTGCGCAGCATTCAAACACTCACCGGCTTCGGATTGGCCTGGGTTTAACTCCTTGACAGGCATTGTAGCAGTCCGTTAACCGTACAACAACGGTGTCGCTATTGATAAAAGTACAGTATTGTGCTCAAGTAAAGGGTGCTTGTGTGTTGGAATGGATAGCCGACAGTGCTGGGAAGTGCCATACGAGTAGAGCGCTAGCAGACAGCAGTGCTGCCGAAAAGACGTTTATAATATACACAATGGGGCGAGGAAAGAGAACGAAAGAAAAATCACTGCCGGGGGAGCCTTAACCAGCTGAGGCGAACAAAGCGTGAGCCCTTATCATGGCCTGTCGTTGTGGCTACTGAGGTCAGCCTTTGTCTATTTTTCGGTGGTGCGTTTGCACCTTCTGTGCCCAAATACGACGCCTTTGCCCGCTGAGCAGCACACCCGGAGCATTTAGTTACCGAGCAAGGCCAAGTTATCAGAGATAGGGGAGTTTGACTGGCGGCTGGGTGGGCGCATGAGCGTTGCTCAACTCCTTTGTGTGGACCTTGCAGACACAGCACGGGCCAGTAACTACGTTGTATGCGCCAGCTTTAGCAATCGCAGAATATACAAAAACAAGTGGTTCGGGTTTAGGTTTGCTGCATGTCCACTAAAAGCTTATATTTATTTACCCGGCTAACGCTGGTATGGCTTAAATCTCTAACAGGAGGTGTGTAAGCCTATTCCTGCCCTGAATAGCCACGCCTAGAAAGCATGCTGAAACAAAAGAGTGCAACTAGCTCGCCCTCAGATGCTAGAGGACACACCTGCTGGCCGCGGACCGAGAATAAATCAGGGAGCCGAAAGAGAAAGTGTACAGAGGGAGTGCGAAGGCACTACTAACAAAAAGAGACATGGAAAAGGTGAGAAAGGTGGCACGGCACTAGCCAAAGTCATCCTCCCAGGGCCGATCGTGCAGTAGGGCAGAAGTATCCTCCTCATTCAGCACTGGGACATCACGCCCAGCGCGGTCGCGGTCAAAAATAAGGCTGAGGCCAGCCTGCGCCCTCATAAACTCAGGGAACAGACGCCAGGCGACCGCATAGGACGCGGCAGAGGCAGCGGGGCCCTTTGCCACGGCCTCCACATAATCGACCACCAAGGGTCGCTGTAGGCGTGGGCGAAGGGTGCGCATCATCAAGCTACAGAACCAAGGGGTGCCATGGTGCAAGGATAAGTTGCGGGCAGACCAGATTGCCCTAATGGCGATAGCATAGTAGGAGGACCACAGACGCCGGCGCCGCAGCAGATCCATGGGTGAGGTCACTTGTACCTGGAGAATGTAATGCGCCGGTCAGCCAGCGCATTGAGCAAGGTGTGGATGATAAGAACCGGGGGGGGGACAGGGCCCAGACAGGTCGACCCACAGGGACAGGGCGCGAGTCCAGAGCTGGCGGGAGACTGTGCACTGGAACAGCAGTGGCCTGAGGTTTCAACCACCAGGCGGCAAGGGCACAGGCTATCGGAGCTGGCTTCTGGTATGTGCCGCGGCTAGTTGCCAGTCAGTCACCAGGAGGCTATGGAGGGCGTGCCAAACCAGCTGGAAGTCAGTGGGTGGGAGCGGGGCCTTGGAAAGGGTCAGGGTTGTCCTAAGAACAACAGCCACAGTGTTCGGCGGAACAGATGCAGCAGGACCAAGGCGACCCTCCCGTCGCGCGGTCAGGAAGGCGACGGTGCTCTTAGCAGCTGCCAGCACCTCCATGACGGCAACAAGGCGCTCCCCGTCAGCATGCACCACAGTGATCCAAGGGCAGAAAGAGGCCTCATCATCCTCCGTCCCGCCAGATTGCCAGACGATGGGCATGAAGCGCCTCAAGCGTGCCAGGTAAGCGAGGACCTGATCGGGGAGGGAAGGGTTATTGGTCTGATGGCAGAGGTTCGCCACAGCGAAGATACCAAGCATCTGACGGCAGTACGCTGCAGCTTTCCCCAGCTGGTGGCGCTGGCGACCAGCTAGGCATGGGTTGTAACAGATAGGGATGCCGGATGGGTCACGAGAGAGTCGGTAGGGTGAGGACAGGCAACAGACGCGTGCAGGCGACGCCACAGAAACAGGACACGGCGCCAGACGGGCAGTGCAGACTGTGACCAGGTGGCAGGGAGGTCCTGCTCCCAGGGGTCAGAGATACAGCAGCCCGCGACAGCACCAGGGCCACCCTGAGCAATGCACAAAGCAGGGATAAGCCAGCGCACCCAGCCGGCAGCAGGGAGTGCAACGGCGCGGCGGGCCCAGGTGAGGAGTTGGGCATACAGGCACTCTTGAAGCGGCCATAAGTTGAAACCACCCTAGGACCATGGTGGAGCAAGGATGCACTGGGAGACCAAGGGAACCATTGCCCGCCCATAGCCAGGCATAGAAGGCCAGAAGGCTGTTGATACGCTCAAGGATGGGAGCCTGGAGAGCAGCAGGATCCAGCGCCAACAGCTGTGACTTGGCGGCATTGATCTTGACATCAGACGCCAGCCCGTAAAACCGTAGCAAAGACATAACAGAGGGAATGGACGAAACATAAGGGATGGCGACAACTGTGTCATTACCATACATGTTGGAAGTGGCTAACCTATTCCGTCAGCTGCCTCTATGGTACCAACTCAAGCACGGCTGTTGTTTTTCGTACTTTTGCAAACAAACTTTATTTTTATAAAACAGTGAATAAGCCCTTTTAAATTTGCAACAAATGCGATGCCCGCGGACTGGATGATCTCACAGCCATGCTGCAATAGTTGCTACTTAAGCTTGGCACTGAACCCGCATCGCTGGCTGGTGGATTGAACCAATTGGGTGTTGGCCAGGAGCGGGTTATCAATTGAGTGTTTGTTGAGCATGTGGGATAGAAGAGGGCTTATTGACCATGGCGATGATAGTGCCACCCTCGTAGAAATACAGCTGAATAATGGAGTACACCCACCACCTAGAACGCCGCCAGCACTGCAGTGACAGCGCCAAGAGATATTGGCATGCATTAGAGGGTATGGGAGACATGCAATCGCAATATATATGCGTAATTAACACTTGCCCAGGAGATGGTCCCAGTGGCCATGACAATGGCACATCATGATAGCAAGCCACGCAGCGAGGTCAGAGAGCGGTCTAGGAGAAGGTGCCCCCGCCAAACCACCAGGGCAAGCGAGCTGGAACGTCCAAAACAGGCTAGCATGGCCGCGGTCGTCTGATGGCGACCGTGCAGCCAGTCCACAGCAGTTCTCAGCGTGAGACGGAGGAAAAGCTAGGCAAACGCGGTGTCCCCAACAAAATAGCTTGCTAGCTAGGTGGCGTTGGGCGAGCGCATCAAGATGGTTTGGCTGCGTTAGATTCGACGCATTGCTTTCTTGCATTGCTTGCGTTTGCATTTAACGGTAAGTTTACTTTCTGATCGTTGTGTTATTTCTGTGGCAGTGGATGCGGTGCTCTTGTCATTACACGCTGCCTGTGCCAGTTGCTAAGCTCATCTATGCATCTCTGCC
>JANBQA010000312.1:0-17879 GCA_027576955.1 Dimargaris xerosporica
CTAAGCATCAGACTAGCACCAAGGCATTCATTGTGCGCAGCGAATACGTGCCCCTGCTCCGCCTGACTGGGATGCTGTGCTGCTGTGAATACAATCCACCACGCGCACACATGCATTAGTAAACCAAATTACCAATGGTACTAGCGGTCACTGTTCTAACCATGAATATAGTGACTTCGCAGGGCCAATCCACGGCGCAAAGCAAAGCACGATGGATGGCATCTTTTATTTTTTCCGACACAGCCTCTCTGCCTACCAAACGCCAACTTTTTCACCACTGAACATTGATGCCGCTAATAAAACGTTGGTTAGTGCAGTTAATGCGTCCCTATTCGTTGTAATGGGCTGATCAGCGCACAGGTCTATGAATGGACGGTCTGGATGCACTGAAGGCAATGGGGCCAAGAGGTTCAACCATTCTAATACCGCTGGGTGGAACAAGAATCCCTAGCACTTATACCTGCTGGGCCAGCACCTGTCGATTCCACTGGTGTTTTAGGCGCTATGGTCAGCGCCCATCTCACTTGCTGTCCCTGTGGGGGGTCTCCCACCGTATTTCACGCTGAAAGCTGCTGTGGACTAGCTGCGCAGCTGCCATTGGACGTTCCAGCTCTCTTATTCTGACGGCCTAGCAAGGGTGCCTTCTCTTAGGCCACTCTCTAACCTCGCCATAGTGATCGTTAAGACCAGCACCAGGGCAGGGCTGAACCACATGCGTTTGTCTCTGCTTTTTCTAGCCCAGGTCTCCTTAGAGCATGCTGCAGGCCTTTGGCGCTGTCATCCTGGTGCTGGCGGCGTTGTGGGTGGTGGGTGCACTCCTGCCTTCAGCCCATTTCTTATGAGGATGGCATTATCATTGCCACAGTAAATCAATCACCACTACAGCCCTGCTGCAATGACTTACAGAATACTAATAGTTGGGATTTATTGCACTAACCAGAAACACTCAGCAATCAATGTGGTTGCCCCCAGTGCCAGAGATCTTCTGCCTCAGTCTAACACAATAATGCATCCTCGGATAAACGTCTTCGTTCATCAGACCAGCTATTACACGGTGCGTGGATCCGGAACCGTAGCCGAGCCCAGTTGCTTGGCACAACCGATACCGAGATAGCAGCGCACGTTCGCAGCCGTGGTGGCGTATCGCCGACGTTTTTGAGGGCGACCCAAACGGCGGCGTGGGTAATGCTTGGGATGCGTGGAAAGCGTACTCGGGGGTGTCTCGGGGTAGTGCGTACAATTGCATATTATTTGACCAGAATAGTATGCAATTCTAATACTTTCTCGGAATAAAACCAAACTATTGTGGTTTCTCATCGGATGAAAAAGTATTAATAAAGGTTTTAGTGGTCTGCTTAACTTTCTCTATCACGATGTCGCGCGTTGTCCACAACCGCAGGGCTATGCCCTTGAGGATTTGAAACGCCTCCATGTTGTGAACAATGCGCTGTGTAGACAAATACACTGGAGATAGCCAGGGGTTTATATATCTGCGGACCAGGCCAACCATATCCCTGCACCATGCCAGTGCTTACCGTGTGCCTTTCAGACTTGGCACTACATTCACGTCTGTTCCAAAAGGCCAGGCTGGCACAGCGTAGCAATGAACTGCGGCCCATACATTGCTTCTGATTCAACCTTAACATCGCCACCAAGGCCTACAACCCATGAATGATTCATAACTACTGCCAGGCGCTCTTTGGCATCGCCTGCCTCTTTGGCGACAGCGTCTTCACCAGGCGTAGTCATCAAAAGTCAGTGGTACCAGTATGTTCTTCTCGCCTTCTTTATGGTACTGGAAGGATGAAGCACCAGCGGTAATGGATAGTCAATGCCCTGAATGCCGCCACCAGCGCGCATACACATACTTCAGTCGTGTGATGCCTTTGCCGTTGCTTCATTCAGCAGAGCCATCACCCTGCTTTCGCACCAGCCCTGGTGCCAACGGGCCATTGGCAAGTGACAATGATGAATAATGGTAGGCATCATTTGCTGCCGAACAAACTGGCCATCGGAACCTGAGCTATTGCTTAGTCCACTTTGTATTCATGGGTGCTTTTGTATGCGCACTTTTGTTATTACCTGCGTTCAGCCATTCTATTTGTAGCCCGCATTGCAGACGACATTGTAAGACTTCATATCTGCCATCTGCTGCGCCCTGGCCTCTTCTGGTTTATTGCAAGCATTGGACGTGCTTGGCCAGGGATCAGACTAGCACCAAGGCATTCATTGTGCGCAGCGAATACGTGCCCCTGCTCCGCCTGACTGGGATGCTGTGCTGCTGTGAATACAATCCACCACGCGCACACATGCATTAGTAAACCAAATTACCAATGGCACTAGCGGTCACTGTTCTAACCATGAATATAGTGACTTCGCAGGGCCAATCCACGGCGCAAAGCAAAGCACGATGGATGGCATCTTTTATTTTTTCCGACACAGCCTCTCTGCCTACCAAACGCCAACTTTTTCACCACTGAACATTGATGCCGCTAATAAAACGTTGGTTAGTGCAGTTAATGCGTCCCTATTCGTTGTAATGGGCTGATCAGCGCACAGGTCTATGAATGGACGGTCTGGATGCACTGAAAGTGATGAGGCCAAGAGGTTCAACCATTCTAATACCGCTGGGCGGAACAAGAATCCCTGACATTTATGCCTGTTGGGTCAGCACCTGTTGATTCTGCTGGTGTTTTCAGCGCTATGGTCAGCTCCCACCTTACTTGCCGTCTTTGTGGGGTGCCTCTCGCCGCTTTTCACGCTTGAACTGACTGCGTGGCTGCCTTAGAAGACCGCGGCTGTTGAGACTAGCTTCTGAGCAGACGCTAGTCACGTGCTTTTATTTTAGTCCATCCCAAGTTTGACTGATGCCGACCACTAACTCTCTGCGCCGCCTCCCTGGTGCGGGCGGCGTTCTTGGTGGTGTGTGCACTTCTTCCTTAGGCGAAAGCTTCACGGGTGGTACAGTCGTCGCCACCGTAAATAAATCGCCCCCACCCCCTGCGAGCTGAGCTACCAGTTGCTGAAAAGTCCATTCTTTTCCATATGCCCTGGAGTTAGCTGATGATACTGCTCCTCTTGTGTTCAATGTGCGAACATTACCTTTGTTTAAATGGTCATCTGGGTTTCTCCGGCGGTATCACATCCCTCAGACCAGTTGATTCTGCCCAACTAAAATGGTATGTACCGTAGGGTCTCAGTCAGCGCATTTGACGTTTGCCCGCATGACCTGCTATTGAGGCCTGTACTAAAGGTGCAAAATGCTGTATGCTGCTGCTCTCTAGTCCCACGGCATCCGCCGGGTCAAAATCTCGCCTGAGGCTGAGCGCCTCAAGCAAGAGCGCGAGCAGAAGCTCATCGACGAGTACCGGCGCCTGGCCGATGCAGTCTTGACTAGGCGTCAGGCGCATGACTATGGCCCAGACGCCCTGGCCTTGACCACTCGCGTCCTTCGCAAAAACCCTGAATTCTATTCGGCTTGGAATTACCGGCGCGAGATTCTGTTGGACCAGTTTCGTATGTTCGACGAGCCAGCCATTACCACTGCCTGCCAGAGTGAATTGGACTTCTTTATGGAGACCATCCACTACAACCCCAAGTGCTACTGGATATGGAACCACCGCATGTGGGTGCTCAAAACCATCCCACGGCCCGACTGGGACATGGAGTTGAAGCTCGTCGGGCGGATGTTGGATCTTGATGCTCGCAACTTTCACGGGTGGAACTACCGTAGCTACATTACGGACAATCGGTGTGCGTTGGCCAGTACTCCTGAAGAAGCGCTGCGTGTGCACCAACAAGAGTTTGACTATACCACCACAAAGATTCATCAAAATTTCTCAAACCGCTCAGCATGGCATAACCGAACTGTTCGTCTTCCCATCGTGTACAAGGCTGCGTCCCTGGAACAGAGGGCCACGTTGCTGGCAACCGAGTACGAACTGGTGCAAAACGCCATCTTCACCGAACCCAATGACCAGTGCGCATGGCTTTACCTGCGATGGCTGCTTGAATTTGGTCAGTACTGCAGTCTATGGCTGTCAGTGATGGTTTTCCTGACCCGACAATGGGTTTTTTACTTGTTGTGGTTTCAATAGCAGAGCAGAGTTAATCGGGTGTTTGGTAACTTCCAACGAATCAATGATCCACCAATGCCTGGACTGGGCACGCGCAATTATAACTAACGCTATGACTGTTCTTTAGTGATTTATTGTTTTTTAACGGACTTGGCAATATTTCTGGGTGGTAGATATGTCCAATTTGACATCCAGTACCGATAAGCTTGTACTGTTGGAGCGCGAGCAACACACCATCCAGGAGCTGCTGGATTTGGAACCCGACAGCCAATGGGCCATTCAGTGCTTGGTTCACCTATTGCAGATGAAGCAACGCTTAGGAGACTTGTCCGAGACAGATACCCAATGTATTACCAAGGCTACTGAGCAGCTCATTAACCTGGATGCGATGCGCGCTGAGCGCTACAAAGACTGGAGCCATTCTCTGAACTGTGTCTAATTTTCATTGTGCTATAGCCGTTTTGATATACAACCATGCAACCTTACCGAGTTGTCTTTCCCAGCGCAGGGGTTTAAATCCTAAAGTCAATGGACGCTTCTGTTTGCTTCACATATTTATTGTTCCCATGGCGGGTGGACTTGGCCAAGCGCAGTCGTGGCACCAATATTTTTTTTTCTATCTTTGTTAACGACCAAGGTTAAAAAAATCACTAAACTGTAAGGGTGCTGCTCGGCGGGGACTCAATGCTTTCAAAACTGCAGACGATAGCAAAGTGATTAGCATCGTGTGGAATTTTTTAGTGAATGCGGGTCAGCGTGTTTTTCTGGAGCAGACATAGTTTGAATTACTGGTGACTACCGCGATTGTGACGTCCGATTCGGGCTATTAACTATTCATAATGCGCTGTTTCACGGGCGACGAAAATGGGCTGCTCAAAGGTAAATAAGTCAAAAACTAACTACTTAGCAAGCAGGTTAAGCCCCATGGAGGATTGGCCAGGTCCGGAAGCCGCAACTCTTGTATGCCACAGCTGACTTTCTACAACCCTAAACCCAAGCCTGAAGAGCCCAAATGCCTAGGTCGCCAATGTAGCGCAGGCAGACCTGAGTGAGAGAGTTAGTCATGCGCTGAGCCACTAACTGCATACTGTGTGCACCGATGGCCACCCGGTATTGGTACACCTTGGGCATACGCAGCGGTCTATCGCCCCATCCAGGACGATGTCAATGACCAGCTTCAAACCAAAGTTGGTATCACCGCCAAGCATTTGCGGTATGGCGCCAAGCCCCGTAGCGTCACCACGGACCACGACGTTCAGCCCGTTGTTAAGACCTGGGAAACGCAGACTGACCGGACTCGAGGCATTGATGCCATGGCCTATTTAGCAGACCCAGACTCGAACGAGCGAGCGCGCCAGCAGTATATGGTAGTTGGTCGCCGTAATGGAGACTTGGAGGTTGTGCCAACTGCTTGGGGCCTGGGCGATTCCACCGACGGCACTAGTGCACCCAGCTCGTCAACACCCCAGACCCAAGCGTACTATCGCACTCACGTCGACTGCTTTGCGGAAAATCAGACGCTGCCCCGGGGCAAGCAGGCCACTGATGGCCACAAATTTATAGGTGTGGGCGGATCGCTGGATGGATCACTCATTGCGTGTACAACACGAGGGAACTTTACCATTCAACGGTTTTCACCCGAGGCGCTGTCAAGCAGTACTGACCAAGCGACGATGTCGGACTCTGCTTCGGCCATTCGGATTGACTTTGGTACTCATCTTCGCCGTATGCGCATTCATCCCCGTTTGCAACACCTGGTGGCCGTGGTTGGCTGGGAGCGACAGCTAATGGTTTGGGATGTCAACAGTCTCCGGTCGCACGCCTCATCGCATGATGTCCAAATCTGGATCAAACCCACGGTTGCCCCGACATTTCAAGCACACAATGTAAGTATGGCAAAGGGCAAATTGCTGTATGAAAAACAAAGCATGAACATTGGGATTATACTTTTTGCAGCAAGCCGAATACATATAGCCCAACTCATCCTGAGAACAAGACCTTGCGCTTGTTTTCATTACAACTGCTGCGATGTGCGGGGGAGGGGCTCTAGGTTCCCAATGACGAGCTGGATTTGCCCATTCCTTACAAAGCCAATGACGTCCAATTCTTGAGCGACGATGGTACTCAGCTGGTGGTTGGTACTGCACAGCGTCAGTTGCGAGTGTACGATACGCGTGCCCAGCAAGCCCCAGTTCAGTCGTATGAAGCGGGCAACGATGCCATCAGCTGCATTGCCACCATTCCTGGCAACAGGTAGGCCTTGTACCCAACCATCGACTGATGATAAACGTAGTGAATGCTTCTTGGTGTTGATCCCAGTGACCATTTTTTGACTAATTGGACCGCTTATGGAGTTAGTGGCTTCGATTTTTTTGGTGGTGGGGTGCTGGTGACAACGACTCGTTTAGCCATCAAATCTATATCGGTAGCAATATCGGGCTGATCCTAGCCATTGACTTGCGCATGGGGCGATCGACGGCCAGTTACAAGGGTGCTACTGGGTCCATTTCCACAATGACAGTGTCTGAGCGGTACCCACAGTACCTGGTGGCCGCCAGCCTAGACCGCCACTTGCGCGTGTACAACGTAGCTAAGCAGCCCTACCCGCTCCTGCATACCCTGTACCTGAAGCAGCGTTTGTCATCACTGCTGTTGGCAGACCATGTACCTTGGGACGAGTGCGAACCTGCACCCACGGCGCCCAATTCCAAAAGTAGCGATGACGACCAGGACGACACCCTCTGGGATCAAATGACGCCTGCGGGAGACCAGGGTAGACCAACTAAGCGCTCCAAAGTGGACAGCGAGTGAGGGTGGCTAGTTAGGCACCTTGGGGCCACAGCTTGCTTACCCATTGACAGAGGGGCTTTTATTGAGTTTTCTTTGACAAGCTGATGTTACAGCCAAGCATGGTCGACTAATAAAAGCCTTGCGTGGGATAGAAGCACTGTATCAGCGGGCTGTGCAAATAGCAGTCAGGGTAGGTGGAGATGACATCCATTAATTGGCTACATCGTCCCGTTGGGTTTTCTTTTTTTCCTTCAGGTAATTTTTTCATCACACCGTGCACCTAGCCTTTGCAGTGTCGTGTCATTATCGTAGTTATAGTCAACCACTGCTCATGCGTACTTGCCATTGCTCACGGTTGCACTTGTTACCCTTGGCACATTGCCCGATTTCTTTTATTTATTTGTCGTCTTTTTTTTTCCTGTAACGTTGGCCATGGACAGCGACCAGACCATCGACTTTGAGAAGGAGGCGCAGTCATATGTCCCGTATGTACCTTTGCACAAACGCAAAAATGAGCAGCTGGATAAACTAAAGCAGATGCACTGGTCAGCATCGGTGCTGAATCGACACTCAGACAGCGAATCGGAAGACTCTGAGCCCGATGAACCACAGATCGGGCCACGGGCCAACGTCAGTCTTATTGACCAGACCTTGGAGCTGAAGAAACGGCAGCCGAATGGCGATGAGAAGAGCGAACTAGAGAAACAGTTGGAAGCAGAGCAAGAAATCCTACGCGCCGTTGAAAGTCGCAAGCAATTAGCGTCGAACCAAGAGATTGCCAAGGGCATTCAGTATGAGGAACCTATGAAAACCACTTGGACCCCACCCCGTTACATCCAGGCCCAGACGCCCGAGACGTGGAATGCCATTCGCGCCAAGTACCATATCCTGGTTGAAGGGGACGACGTGCCGCCACCTATCAAGCACTTTGAAGACATGAAGTTTCCCCGGGCCATTATGGAGTACCTCAAGGCTAAGAATATCCAACGCCCGTCGCCTATCCAGATCCAGGGCCTTCCGGTGGCGCTCATGGGCCGTGACATGATTGGGATTGCGTTTACAGGGTCAGGCAAGACACTGTCCTTTTCGCTGCCGATGCTGATGCTGTCGCTTGAGGAAGAAGTCAAGCTGCCACTGGTTTCTGGCGAGGGACCCATTGCAATGATTGTATGCCCGTCCCGCGAATTAGCCAAGCAGACGTGCGAAGGACTCCAAGCCATGAACGATTGCCTCGCTCGGGATGGCTATCCCCTGCTGCGCAGCTTGCTCTGCATTGGGGGTATCAACATGCGAGACCAGTTCCACACGTTGTCACAGGGCGTCCACATGGTGGTGGCCACCCCGGGACGGCTGCAGGACATGCTGGAGAAGAAGAAGCTCAACCTGGACCTGTGCAAGTACTTTTGCCTGGACGAAGCCGATCGGATGGTGGACATGGGGTTCGAGGACGACTTGCGGAACATCGTGTCCTACTTTAACCACCAGCGCCAAACGGTCCTGTACTCCGCCACGATGCCTAAAAAGATTCAAGAGTTTGCGCAAACAGCACTGGTCAAGCCCATTATCGTCAACGTCGGCCGTGCCGGCGCCGCAAGTCTGGACGTGGTTCAGGAAGTGGAGTACGTCAAACAGGAAGCTCGTATCGTGTACCTGCTGGACTGCCTCCAAAAGACGCCCCCACCCGTACTTATTTTTGCCGAAAACAAAAACGATGTTGACGACATTCACGAGTACCTCTTGCTCAAGGGCGTCGAAGCGGTGGCTACGCATGGTGGTAAAACCCAAGAGGAACGCGAGTATGCCGTGCAAAGCTTTCGGGCCATGAAAAAAGATGTGCTTGTGGCCACTGATGTGGCGTCCAAAGGTCTGGACTTTAATGCCATCCAGCATGTTATCAACTTTGACATGCCCAAGGAGATTGAGGACTATGTCCATCGCATTGGTCGCACGGGACGATCGGGGAAGACCGGGGTTGCCACCACCTTTGTCAACCTAAACTCATCGGAGCAGGTGCTGCTCGACTTGAAGCACCTGCTGCTCGAAGCAAAGCAAAAAGTGCCCCCATTTTTGCAGAGCCTCTACGATCCGACGGAGCAGTTTCGGAACCTGCCTCCAGGTGCGGCTGTGCCTGCGGGATGCTCCTACTGTGGTGGGTTGGGCCATCGTATCGCTGATTGTCCTAAATTAACCCAACAGCGACGAGCGCAAACCTCGAGCATGCGAGCCCGGATGGGCGATGATGGCGGCGGTGCTTATTGAAGATGGAGTGCCTACGCTGGCTCATCCGCTACTCGGGATTCCCCATGGGCGTGTGATGATTTTGTAGTTCGGCTCAACAATTTGTTGGTTTCTTGTGTACTTTTACGCATTTCAGCTGGGCAGCGTGGCCAAAAAATATAAATGTGCGATACGCTGGGAACGCTTTACTTTTTGTGGGTGACTGTCCAAGGTCCAGCTGCATGGCGACGGAAAGCGTCGCCAATGAGGGTAGGAGGTCCAGACTATTGAAAAAAATTGTCTCGCGGTCCTACTAAAAGAAAAGAGTCGTGAAACACGGCCTCACCCACAACTCAAGGGGTTGCCGCTGCGACCTGCCTTTGGTCGTCTGGCCAAGCCATGCATCATGCCAAAATTACGTCCCGGTGCCAATGCCTAGTCAGCCCGAGCCTGGGGCCGAGTGGCTAATGGGCACCTTTGGACAGAGCTCATCATTACTCAAACCGTGGGCTAATATTTTGCACCGTTCCCAGCGGGTTGGGGTACGCTTTAAGGTAGGAGGCCACAAACACGCGCATCAACACGCTAAAGTTATGGATGGTGGCAATATCGAGGCAACTGGCATCGTCGCGGACCGTATGCCAAACGTCTGGAAAAGGCCAAGGGATCAAGTGAAGCACGGGAACGTTACGCTCGACAAATGGGACATGGTCATCAATCATTCGACCCTGGTATTTGGTTTTGGTATTAAAGTAGGACCGTGAGTTGGTAAGCAGGAACATCTTGCGTAGGCGGCGCTCTAGCCCGGCCATACCTTTGAAATAATCCGAAGTGATGTCAAAATAGTCGTGAAAGAGTGGCTGGGGCGTACCAATGAGATCCAGCAGCACCATGAGATCGATCTTCTGCAATGGTGGCTTATCCTGCCCACTGCCCGGGAAGTTGAACAGCTGGGGCTGTTCCCAGTAACTGGCCAGATGTCTAGAGCGGCATAATGCGGTATACAAAAGCCAATAAAAAGGAGATTAGAAGACGGCATTTTCTTCACAAAAAATATGACGTGGATCATAGGTCCGTATGGGTCGCTAGCCAGAGATGTTTCAACCATATTACAGCGGCAGACATGACGGACCATCGCACTCTATCGTGACACAGGGAACTAAAACGACGGCAGCCAAAGCCATGTTTGACGAGCGTGTGTAACTACTTACTTGGCGCCCCATATAAAATCTTCGGGTACCCGGCCTTGCAGGGCCTCTTCGCCGTCGAAGAACACAAGCTGCACGGTCACGTACGGGTTATGCCACTCGTCAATCAGCTTATCGAGGGTATGGGCGATATCGAGCAACAGCGCGCACGGCACTGCCGAATCCGTCGCACCAATGAAATCGCCCTTGCCGGGAGCAAAGTACTTGGAATCGAAATGGGCCGAGAGCATCAGGCGTGCGGGGGCTTTGGGGTTCTTGGTGGCAATGATATTGCGAAAATCAATGCGACCCAGGGGCGTATCAGCAGTGAATGGGTCCGTTTCGATAAACCACCCGAGCTTGGTCATAGCTTCAATGATATACCTTTGGACCTGCTTGTTTCCCTCGGTACCCGGGACACGCTTGATTAGAAACGGTTTGAGAAACTCGCCTGTGGGCTCCAGCCTCTCGATTTGGGTGAGATTGGCCAGTTGGAGGATCTCGTCGTCCGTCAGCGCCGTGATAAGGTCCGATGTGGCAATCGTCATGGCCAGCAGAGCGTAGGTCAGCCCCAGAACGAGGCAAGGAAACGAAAACTGCATCGTACACGGCAACAACACGCAAAGCCCAAACAGGACTGCCAACGCTAAAGAAATCTGCTGAAACCAGTTAAGCCTGAGCCGTCGACAGTTCCAGCGCACCAATGGGTCAGAGACCAATGGCACCGCTAGTCAGGACAGGCGTGGATGAATGATATAAAACGAACAATAGTACAAATAAGTGCAGTCACACCGAAAGTACGGTTTCGGAGCGCAGCCACGGCTCCATTGATCCTGTAGGACGAGAGGTCGGAGCAGCAGCAGATTTGGGAGAGCGGAAACCCTGAAGAATATGAAATTGCGGACCCATTCCTGTTTGGTCCATAGGACCTGTGCATAGTTTTTTATTTGCCTTGAGCCATGGGATTGGCCCAAATGCTGCGTACTGTCGGTTGTGCTGCTGCGTGGTTATTGCTGACTTGACCAATTTTAGGTGTTAATTGGATTGCCCTAAGCTATTGACGAATTCCCGTTGCGAAATTGCGTGTGACGACACAAATTGCCATGCACATGCGCGGATGGTCTGGTAGGTTCAATGTGGCCGTGCGTTCACTGCCAGCATTGTCCAAGTGCCAACCGCTCCGCTACGCCAAACATGCGCTCCACCACGATGCCCAAGCCACTTACCTCTTAGGATGCCAGCGAGGCCGAAGCCTGAATATGGGTTGTCGCTCAAATGTTTCCTTTACCTGGACCCACACCACGCAGCGCCCATGCCTTAGCACTTGGGCGCAGCCGTTGGCCATTCTCCTAGCAGTGGCCCTGGGAACGTATACGTACAAATCTTTGATGATGATCTTATTTCAAAGCAAGCTGATCTATATGTCATATCTTCCGCCGGGCTCTCGCGCCGTTGACCAAGCTCCAACCAGCCCAACGCTGCTATGGAAGAACGTGGAGCTGCGGTCAGGCCCTACAAGGCTACGCGGATTCATTGTGACTGCTCGCCAACAGACAAATCAAGCACAGTGCCCTACCAAATCAGATAACACCGCCATGCCCACCGCAGCGCGCCCCATTATAATTTATTTCCAGGGCAATGCAGGCAATATGGTGCACCGAGCCCCCGTGTTTGACAAAATTGTGGCAGCACTGCCCACGACTGACATTGTCGCCATCCATACCAGCGGCTACGGGCACTCGGCAGGGCGTGCCACCGAGCGAGCGTTACAGCGCGACGCCCACGCGATCCTGGACTTTGTGCAGCGCCACTACGACCAGAAACATTGTCATATCTTTTTGTACGGTCACAGCCTTGGCGGCACCATTGCCACCTACTTGGCTGCCACCCTGCCAAGCAATGCCACCGTACGAGGTCTTGTGCTTGAAAATACCTTTACATCGATTCAGGCCATGGTTGCCGCACTGTACCCCAAGTGGCTGCCGTACCCTTGGCTGGCCCACTACTGCCTATGGAATCGGTGGCCTGCGGAAGCCTACATTCAACGCGTTCGGCTGCCCATTCTGTTTCTAAGCGCCCAAAATGATGAGATTGTGCCCCAAGGCATGATGCGCACGCTCGAAAAAAACGCTCGTTTAGCTGCATCCACTACTTGGGTCTCTTTTCCCCATGGCCTTCACGATAATGTGTACCAGCAGGTGAGGTACCGTGCCGCTCTTAGCAACTTTATTACCGGATGTTTAGCACGGCCATGAGTGCTATTTAGCCAGGTCGAAAGACTAGCTATAGACACATACTCAAGCTATTGCCCATCCCGGTGACTATCTGTCCCTCTTCCCAATATGAGCAAACCGTTGCTGTATTGATCTTGTCACAGTCGAGGAGAGCTTGGTCGGCTCATCGCCCAGAAATGAATTAGCTGGTAAGCGATGCTATGCGGGGGCGGGGTGCTAAAATTGGTTGGGCTTGTCGGGTCGGCCGTCTGGGTAGGCGATAAAGGGGTGGTGACCGCTGAGGCTTTGGCCCGGTGAACAGCGGCTAGGGCCTGTTCACGGGTAAACCACTGCACATCTTCCAGCTCGTCGTCGTCAGGCACAATGTCGTCGGAAGTGGCTTGAGCAATGCACCCTAGCATCAGCTGGTTGGGAAACGGCTGTTCAAAATGTTGATGGTGCAGTTGCCAAATAGTACATTCTCGCGTGTGAGGTTGGGGAAAACGTATCATTCAATACACATTGCCTCTGCTATCGTCAGGGATAAACAGGCATAGCCAACGACGAAATGCCGAATGCCCAGCATTGTGCATATACGAACCATGCACTATGAAATGTACTTACCCACGGTTGACTGGCATAGTACAAGACCGGGCCAACGCGTACACCAGTCTCTTCTTGCACTTCGCGCCGAACGGCATCCTATTGTGCCGGATCGACCAATGCATCCAATTCAACAGGCATCACCTTGGGCTTAGCAATATAGAATTGCGTATACGCGGTTAATTTGCTCAAAACAATAGCAGGTTTTGTCGAAAAAAGAATCATCGATAAAAGTATGCAGGGCGTCCGCCTTGATTGCCTTTCACTTACCTCCATCGATTCGCCGGGCTCAATGAAACCAGCCACGCACGTATACCACCGCTTTGGAAACGATTTCTTTCGACCCAAAAGCACCCGGTTCCCATCCGACGAAATCACGCAGGCAATCACCGCCGGATCCGTACGAGGATACATCGAAACATGAGCCCCATGCCTGTTAACACACGGGCGATGAGGCTGGGTGGTCGAGTCGGCAGACGTTGTCGTTTCTAGTATACAATTGCGTTTGTACCCAGCGTTAGTGGATACCGTGGGTCGGCCACAGCCTGGACAGAATCGGTTCTTGTGGTTCCAGTCCACCATAGTTATCGCCTGAGCCAGAATGCCCGCTTCTTTAACGGAGAGGCCAAACGCCGCCTTCTTCAATGGTGCAAATTGGGCATTGTTGGCCGCCACGGTAGCTTCCACCTTTTGCAATAAGGAACTGGCTGGTGAATCGGATGCCAAGATCTCTGAGCCAACGTCGACCGCCCAGTACGATGGGTACTGGTCGTAAGGCAAAGCCTGGTCCGGCGGTGCCATCTCGGTGGCCTGGATACTAGTTGGCTGCTGGGTCTCATCGATGCCCAAGAACACCCACTCCAAGCCTGCTAGTTGAATTGAGGTATCGGAAGGAGTAAACGGGTTGGGAACGCACTCTAATACTTCACGGGCACCTAGGTAACCGAGGGCACGAGCATTTGTGGCATTGACCAGAAGCTGGCCGCCTCGAAAAATGATAAAACTGGCCTTTGGGCTAGAAAACAGTTGGGCTAAAAGAGACGTATTGGTGCGCTGGGGGCCAAGCCTAGATAAACCATTACCAAGGCAACGACCTAAAAAACCCTTGATGTTAGCTGCATGGTATAATAGACTGGTATCATAGCCAAGTGCGTCCATTGTCCTGACAGCCGCGTTATCTGCCTTACCGATTAAGTGTGTACCCCGAAAACGAGCCCGCGCCGGCATCCTCGAACTTGCTCCAGCTACCATGGCCCCACTGCTCCAGCAGGCGGCGATAAAGCAACGCACGGTTCCACTGAGTCATGGCAGAGAGGCAAAGCCAATTGGGTGAATGCACTGATAGAAATGTTCACGAAAACCAGTTCAATGAGCGAGCATTGCCAACTAGGATAGGTGATGCATGGGGTGGCCTTTGCCAATATGAAGCAAAGGCTTATTGATGACTGCTTTTACGTTCAGAGAACCTAGCACGATTGCGCTATGTTGACAGGTTAAGCACGTGCCTGAAATCATGCACCCTACCGCTCTTACTGAGTTCCTGTGACGCTCACCAAACCTCACTTTACCCGCTGTCACTTTCATAAACATGTAGCAACCAAAGCTTCAACGGGCGCACGTTCCTTTCCAGTGCTCCTAGACCGTGTGCGTAAGAATTCTTATCTTGCTTTTGGTTGACCTTGCACACCACGGGGTATACCATCTCGGATGGCATCCCTGTCTGCTCCATTACGGCACGTTCGCTCCCAATGGCCCAGGTCTGTGCGCTGCATTCCGGACCGCCGCCTAGGGGTTGGCGTTCGCTTCACGACGCACATTGCCAAGGGTTCGGTGATTACCCATGGCAAAGAAGCGCCCACACCAGTCGGTAAAGCCATTGCAGCGGCGATCAAAGCCACGGGGCCCATGTCAGTGGCCCAGTACATGCGCCAGGCGTTGCAGAGCCCACTGGGTGGTTATTACCACGAACACTCTGGGGATTTGCTGGGCGCCAAGGGCGATTTTACCACCTCTCCCGAGATCAGTCAAATGTTTGGCGAGCTCATTGGGGTCTGGTATGTGGCAACGTGGCGACAGCAGCGGGCCAACGTACAACCAGCGCTGGCTAGTGAGTTTAAAGGCACTGATCAGCCTATCCGCATCATCGAGTTAGGTCCCGGTCGAGGGACGCTCATGGCAGATATGCTACGAGCGATGAAACGTTTTCCTGATTTTTACCAATA
This sequence comes from Dimargaris xerosporica, assembly GCA_027576955.1. Classification (NCBI taxonomy): domain Eukaryota; kingdom Fungi; phylum Kickxellomycota; class Dimargaritomycetes; order Dimargaritales; family Dimargaritaceae; genus Dimargaris; species Dimargaris xerosporica. Next base: position 15,309 of record JANBQA010000312.1, read on the forward strand.
TGTTCGGGAAGTTCGCTTTGTTGAGAGCAGCACGGCTTTACGCCAGGCTCAACGAGCGGCCGTTCGAATTCCTGATATGCCTGATGCTCCCCGGCTCGACCAACCGTACCGCAGTGAGCATGGACTGACCGTGCAGTGGCATGCACGCTGGAACGATTCGACGTTGGCAGGTAAGCGATGGGCAAATTCCAAAGTCCCAGGACGATTACCTGGCTGGCGGCATCGATCCGTTAGCTAAAATCTGCCTGAAGTATATAGCATGACCTGTTGTGGTCACGAAATGGGTTGGCAGGCTTGGCACCTTGTTACAATATCGTGATGGCTCACGAGTTTTTTGACGCGTTGCCAGTCTATAAACTCCAGGTAAGTCACGCCATGACATTGCCACTTCCCGGTACGGACCATCATACCAATCACCTGCCTTGTCGTTGGCGAGCTTTACTTGCTTGCAATATTCCATTAATACGCCAGTCTCTGTGGATCACGCCATTCCTGGTGTTTATTGCACTACCTAGTTTACGGACAAGGGCTGGCGAGAGATTATGGTCGATGTGGACGAAACACAGGCCAGTGATCGCCGATTTCGGTTTATCCTTTCGCCTCACGCGACGCATGTTACCAAATCGCTCACCATTGCGCCCCACTTTCCCAAAACGCCATTCAAGCCAGGCGATACGCTGGAGATCTCACCCGATAGCTGGGGCGTGGCTAATGCCATAGCCAAGCTTATTCAAGCGCAAGGAGGTAGTGGGCTTATCGTCGACTACGGTGACAACCATCCATTTGCTGAATCGCTCCGGGTAAGTTTGTAACGACATGTTGTATGGTAACCTGCATACTATTATGCGAGCACGGCTTTCATTGAACGCATTCGAAGCCATACTGTAATGTCAATAGCCAGCGCTAATTGTTTTGGCATGCGTGGTATTGGTGGGCTCGTGTTAAAATTTGCAGGGCGTAAGCAAGCACAAGTTCACGCACCCGTTAACACACCCTGGCACAGTCGATCTTACCGCAGACGTCGATTTTTCGTTGTTGCGCAACGCAATGGCGGGACGAGGTGAGTTGACCAAGTCTTTTTTTTGTGAGCTGCAATCCACTACATTTGCCATGAACAAAAGCACAGCTTGGTGTTTTTTGCTATCAACCAAAGGCTTCTGGGTATTGCAGCACGCAGTATGCTACGAGGGTAACTTAGCTGGCCTCGGTGTTTGCCGAAAGGCTACTCGCTAGCCCACCTTTGGTTTTGGTTGACTAACGTGGTTGCTATGGTGCTGTCTACTCGTTGATGCCACGCATACGATGATAATGGTGCGTAGTGTCGTGCTATGGCCCTATCCAACAAAACATGTTTCTTGGCCAAATGGGAATTGAAACGCGCCTGTCGATGCTGCTAAAGAATACACCCACGCTAGCCGAACGCAATGATTTGGTGACAGGGTTCAACCGGCTAGTGGACCCGCTCCATATGGGCAAAGTGTACAAATTTATGAGTATTACTGATTCACCCACACCGCCCGTGGCATTTATTTGATGCAGCAATGCATGTAAATTCCATTACCTTTGGCTTCAACACAAGTTAGATGTTAAAAGAAAAACTATAAAAGAGAATATGAGAAGGTGTAGCGAGCCTGCCTGGCCTTTACATCGGACCACGATTAAAGCTGGACCCCCTCGCACCACGTGATAAAGGGGTGCCGTTGTTTACTGTTTTGCGATGGGCGTGGCATCACCAAGTTTCTGGGCAACCAAGCGATGCCTCAGCGTCCTTCCATGTACAGTCGCATAAAGCGGCCGGGGCTACAAAAAATAACAATCAAGCGTGATGCCAATGCAATGACTCTTTGGTCTGGCCCGATTCGTGCACGCATCGCTTGGAATATTCTGTATTTGGTGATAATCTTGGCTGGTCCCATTCAGCGTCTGTTTTTCTAGCGACTGGCATTTGCAAACTCGCCACCCACCGCCCGCGGGCATATAATCAAGGCACCCATCAACCATGGGATCCCTACCGCTCAACGCCGACATTCCGTTTGAATCGTTGGACCCCCACGCCCAGCTGGAGCTGCTCGAGCAAAACATCACCTACTTGCTGCAAGAGATTGACGCAAACTTTGCGGTCACCCATCGCAACCTGGAAAGTGACCTTTTACCACGGGTGGAAAAGCTGGGCCACAGTTCAAAGCGCCTGCTGGAGATTTGCAAACCATGGCTGCAATTCTTTGAACTGTTTGCCACACCCAACGCGGGCGAACCCTCCAGCAGCAATTGGGCCAACGAATCGGGTGATACCTTCACTTACCCGCTGGGCGAGCCGCTGCCGAGCGATACCGGCTATGGTCAGCTGCCTCGCACCCCGGGCTCGGCCCGCAGCCGTCTTAGCCAGTCTATCAAATCGCTGCAACTGCCCGTGGTGTCACCGTCGTTCCGCTCTGTTCGTGGTTTGGCCCTGCAGTCCCCAGGCCCGAACAGTCGATCTGCTGCCAAAACTCGTTCCGCTGCCTGGCCACCCAGTGCTATTCGTGTGGGTGATGATGACGATTCGACCACAGCTACCCTGACCAAAACCTC